>CAKAOJ020000068.1:1127500-1207500 GCA_916701645.2 Sebastolobus alascanus | reverse complement strand
CAAAAATGACAAATATAAATATTTATTCTACAAATGAATTATCAAAATTCATATATTAATAATAAGATGTCAAAATCATTTACTTTGGTGGAAAAAATATCAGATTAAAATTTCGAAAATTTTCAAAAAAATGTTCATAGTATAGAAATCAAAATTTTAATGAAAAATTAGTATTTTTTTCATAATGATAAAAACAGTTTAAAATTTAACATTTTTCAATTCTAATATACATTTTTTTATGAATATTTTCGAATTTAAATTTTTTTAAAATAATTTAAATATTCTAAAATTTTCATAAAAAAGATCATATATGAAAATTTATGATAGTTTCGAAATTTGTGAAAAAAAGTCAAATATTCGAAAATTTTAGTAAAAATATCAATAAATTTCATATTGAAAATTAAAGAGTTTTTAAATTGAAAAATATTGTTTTTTCAAATATTCGAATTTAATGATTTTTAAAAATTTATCTTAAAATTTTTCAAATATTTCGAAAATTTTAATAAAATGTCAAGTAAATTAAAAATTTAATAAAAAATGTGAAATTAATTGAATAATTTGAAAAATCATTTAAAAAACATTTAAAATGCATTTATATATTTAAAATATACAAATTTAATATATTTTTAATAATAATACAACTATATATCTTTTTATTAAATTTTAATTTATACATATAATTAATAATAATATTTAATAAAAATTAAAAAAATAATAATATAAAAAAATCATATAAAAATAAAATTAATAAAATAATAAATAATATATTATGTAAAAAAAATATTAAAATATAATTAATAATAAAATAATAATAATAATAAATAATAAAAATTAAATATATAATAAAAAATTATATTTCAATTCATAGTAAAATATAATATATTTAAAATTAAAAATTAAAAATAATTACACCAAAATATATAAATAATACAATAATAATTAAAATACAATTTATACTACACAATTAATACAAATAATAATATTATAAAAAAATAATTAAAATATTAAAATAATATAATAATAAATATAAAATTTTAGAAAAAAATAATATGTCGAAATATGAAAAAAAATTTAAAATATTAATTTTGAAAAAATCATATTATATGACTTTTCATGAAAATTGAAATTTAAATGGTTTTTTTTCACCAAATGAAAATTATGACATTTTTCTTAATATTTCACTTTTATGAAAATTAAAATTTAAATTTAGAAAATTTTCACAAAAAGTCGCGAATATTGCTTAAAATTAATAGTTTAGAATTCGAAATTTTAATTATATGCAATATTTCGAATTTTCATTGGGAAAAAAATTTAAAATTTCGAAAAAAATGTCATATATAGAATGCATTTTTAAAATTGGAAATATAGACTGTCATTCTTTGTCACAAAAAACATTTAAAATTCGCATTTTTGTAAAAATTCATATTATAGAATCTTACTGAAAATTTTTTAAAATTTAAAAGTTTTTTTTCCACAAATATCGAAATATCTAATTTTTTCATTAAAATTTTCGACAATTTTATATGAAAATTTTTTAGTATATTAAAAATTCTTTGGAAAAAATACGTCGTTAAAATTTAAAAAAATTATATATAATTAAAAATTTTAATAAAAAAGTAGATATTTCATTCATTTGTGAAAAAAAACTTATTTAAAATTTAATTTTATAATAATAATAAAAATAATAACAATAATAATAATAATATCAATAATAATAATAACAACAACATTATTATTATTATTATTATTATTATTATTATTATTATTAATAATAATAATAATAATAATAATAATAACAACAAAAATAATATAATAATAACAATAATAATAACAATAATAATAAAAATAATATACAAAAATTACAATTCATTTGGAAAAAAAACATTAAAATTTCAATTTAAAATAATCATAATATAATAATACAATATATTATAAAATAATAAAATATAAATATTATTATTAACAAAATATCGACATTATTTGGAAAAAAAACTATTTAAATTTCAAATTTTCGAAAAATCATACTATATATATTTTATAAAATTAAAAATTTAAAATAAGTTCACCAATGAAAATCTAAATGCCTTTTTTATAAATTTCAATTTTATAAATAAATTTTTTTCGAAATTTAAATTGTGAAAAAAAACAGTTTAAATATTTGAATAAGAAATATAAATACAAAATTAATAAAATAGATAAATATTCATTCATTATGTAAAACAAAACTATTTAAATTAATTTTAAATTAATATTAATAATAATAATAACAATAATAAAAAAATAATAATATAAAATAATAATAAACAATAATATAATATATATAAATATTATATAATAATAAAATAATAATATAATAACAAAAATATAATAATAATAATAACAATAATAATAATAATAATAATAATAAAAAAAATAACAAAATACAATAATTAATATAAAAAAATATTTAAAATTAATTTGAAAAAAAATAATAATAACTTTATAAAATACGAAAATTAAAATGATTTTTGTGAAAAAAACATTAAATTCATTTTTCATTAAAAAGCATACTATATATGACATTTTTTAAAATATTTTGAAAATTTTAATGAATTTTTTTACTCAAATATTCGAAAAAATCTACTATTAATTGAAAATTTTCATGAAAACTAGAATTTTTTTCGATTTTTCGAAAATTTAACTATTAACATTCAATATTGTAAAAATTACATATATGAATTTTAGAATATATGAAAATTTAAAGAAAAAGTCACTCGAAAATATGTTCGAAAAAAATGTCATAGTATAGAATGTCGAAAATTTTAATGAAAAAAGGCATAGTATAAGGTCTGTCGATGTCATTTGTGGAAAAAAAACGCAGTTTAAAAATTTCGACATTTTCGAGAAAAAAGTCATACTATGTTGACTTTCATGAAAATTGACGAAAATTTAAACTGAGTTTTTTTTCCACCAAATGAATCGACTGACTATACTATGCCTTTTTTCATGAAAATTTTCGACATTCTATACTATGACATTTTTTTACGAATATTTTCGAAAATTTTCATGAAAAAAGTCACGTCGAAAATATTCGTAAAAAAATGTCATAGTATAGAATGTCGAAAATTTTAATGAAAAAAGGCATAGTATAGTCTGTCGATTCATTTGGTGAAAAAAAAACTCAGTTTAAAATTTCGACATTTTTGAGAAAAAGTCATACTATAGTATGACTTTTCATGAAAATTGACGAAATTTTAAACTGAGTTTTTTTTCCACCAAATTAATCGACAGACTATACTATGCCTTTTTTCATTAATATTTTCGACATTCTATACTATGACATTTTTTTACGAATATTTTAGAAAATTTTCATGAAAAAAGTCACGTCGAAAATATTCGTAAAAAAATGTCATAGTATAGAATGTCGAAAATTTTAATGAAAAAAGGCATAGTATAGTCTGTCGATTCATTTGGTGGAAAAAAAACTCAGTTTAAAATTTCGACATTTTTGTGAAAAAGTCATACTATAGTATGACTTTTCCTGAAAAGTGACGAAAATTTAAACTGAGTTTTTTTTCCACCAAATGAATCGACAGACTATACTATGCCTTTTTTCATGAAAATTTTCGACATTCTATACTATGACATTTTTTTACGAATATTTTCGACATGCTATAATATGACTTTTTTCATGAAAATATTCGTAAAAAAATGTCATAGTATAGAATGTCGAAAATGTTCATGAAGAAAGGCATAGTATAGTCTGTCGATTAATTTAGTGGAAAAAAAACTCAGTTTAAAATTTCGAACATTTTCATGAAAAAAGTCATACTATGTCGAAACTTTTCGTGAAAAAATGTCGAAAATATTCGTAAAAAAATGTCAAAGTATAGAATGTCGAAAATTTTCATGAAAAAAGGCATAGTATAGTCTCTCGATTAATTTGGTGGAAAAAAAAACTCAGTTTAATATTTCGAAATTTTCATGAAAAAAGTCATGCTATAGTATGACTTTTTTGAAAATTGACGAAATTTTAAACTGATTTTTTTTTCCACCAAATTAATGGACAGACTATACTATGCCTTTTTTCATGAAAATTTTCGACATTCTATACTATGACATTTTTTTACGAATATTTTCGAACATTTTCATGAAAAAAGTCATACTATAGAATGTCGAAAATGTTCATGAAAAAAAGCATAGTTTAGTCTGTCGATTAATTTGGTGGAAAAAAAACTCAATTTAAAATTTCGAAAATTTTCATGAAAAAAGTCATACTATGTCGAAAATGTTCGTGAAAAAATGTCGAAAATATTCGTAAAAAAATGTCATAGTATAGAATGTTGAAAATTTTCATGAAAAAAGGCATAGTATAGTCTGTCGATTAATTTGGTGGAAAAAAAACTCAGTTTAAAATTTCGAAAATTTTCATGAAAAAAGTCATACTATGTCGAAACTTTTCGTGAAAAAATGTCGAAAATATTCGTAAAAAAATGTCATAGTTTAGAATGTCGAAAATGTTCATGAAAAAAGGCATAGTATAGTCTGTCGATTAATTTTGTGGAAAAAAAATTCAGTTTAAAATTTCGAAAATTTTCATGAAAAAAGTCATACTATAGCATGTCGAAAATTTTCGTGAGCAAATGTCGAAAATGTTCGTAAAAAAATGTCATAGTATAGAATGTCGAAAATGTTCATGAAGAAAGGCATACTATAGCATGTCGAAAATATTCGTGAGCTAATATCGAAAATATTCGTTAAAAAATGTCAGTATAGAATGTCGAAAATTTTCGTGAAAAAATGTCGAAAATATTCGTAAAAAAATTTTCATTGGAAAAGGCATAGCATAATCTGTTGATTTCATTTTGTGAAAAAAAAACTCAGTTTAAAATGTCGAAAATATTCAAGAAAAAAATTTCAAATTATATAATGTCAAAAATTTTCATTGGAAAAGGCATAGTATAGTCTGTTGATTTCATTTTGTGGAAAAAAAAACTCAGTTTAAATTGTCAAATATTCATGAAAAAAAAATAAGTCATACTATAGTATGTCGAAAATTTTCGTGAAAAAATGTCAGTGTAGAATGTCGAAAATTTTCATGAAAAAAGGCATTGTATTGTCTGAGTTTTTTTCCACCAAATTAATCGACAGTTTAAAATTTCGAACATTTTCTTGAAAAAAGTCAAACTATAGCATGTCGAACATTTTCGTAAGCAAATGTCGAAAATGTTCATGAAAAAAGTCATAGTATAGTCTGTCGATTAATTTGGTGGAAAAAAAACTCAGTTTAAAATTTCGAAAATTTTCATGAAAAAAGTCATACTATAGCATGTCGAAAATATTCGTTAAAAAATGTCATAGTATGGAATGTCGAAAATTTCCGTGAAAAAATGTCGAAAATATTCGTAAAAAATTTTCATTGGAAAAGGCATAGTATAGTCTGTTGATTTCATTTTGTGGAAAAAAAACTCAGTTTAAAATGTCGAAAATATTAATGAAAAAAAAAAAGTCATACTATAGTATGTTGAAAATTTTCCATGAGAAAATGTCAAATTATAGAATGTCGAAAATTTTCATTGGAAAAGGCATAGTATAGTCTATTGATTTCATTTTGTGAAAAAAAAACTCAGTTTAAAATGTCGAAAATATTCATGAAAAAAAAAAAAGTCATACTATATAGTATGTCGAAAATTTTCGTGAAAAAATGTCATAGTATAGAATGTTGAACATTTTCATTGGAAAAGGCATAGTATAGTTGTTGATTTCATTTTGTGGGAAAAAAAACTCAGTTTAAAATGTCGAAAATATTCTTGGAAAAAAAAAAAATCATACTATAGTATGTCGAAAATTTCCGTGAAAAAATGTCATAGTATAGAATGTCGAAAATTTTCATTGGAAAAGGCATAGTATAGTCTGTTGATTTCATTTTGTGGAAAAAATACTCAGTTTAAAATGTCGAAAATATTCATGAAAAAAAAGTCTTACTATAGTATGTCGAAATATCAAAAATTCATAGTATATAGTACTTCGAAAAAAAGTCATAATATAGTACGCCGAAAAAAGTCATAGTATAGTATTTCGAAAAAATTTAAAGTCATAGTTTAGTGTGTCGAAAAAATTAAAAAAGGCATAGTATAGTACGTCGAAAAAATGTCATAGTATAGTACGTCGAAAATATAAAAAAAGTTTTAGTATGTCGAAAAAAATAAGTCATTGTATAGTATGTCGAAAAAGTCATAGAAATGTATGACGAAAAAAATAAGTCATAGCATAGTATGTCGAAAAAATTAAAAAGTCATACTATATAGTATGTAGAAAAAAAGTCATAGTATACTGTCGAAAAAAAGTCAGTAGAGTATGTCGAAAAAAAGGCATAGTATAGTATATCGAAAATATAAAAAGTACTAGTACAGTATGTCGAAAAAAAAAGTCATAGTGTAGTATATCGAAAAAGTCAGTATGGTATATCGAAAAAAAGTCATTAAAAATCATTTTATGTTGAAAAAATATAATGAAAAGATAAAAATCATAAAAAAGCCATAGTATAGTATGCCATAAAAACAATTATAAATAAGGGATAATGTACAACGAGTGGGTCATTGTTGGAAAAAAACTCCTTATTTCACAACAGTGACTTGCTCGTTGTACATTAACCCGCTTATTACACAGCCAGTACTTACTTGAGAAATCAATAATTTGTCACAGAACTGGTCCTCCAGAGTCCGACATCAGAACTGCGTCCATAGCAACGGTCTGCAATAAAGAAATAACAGACCTTAATTGACCCATCAGAATCGAGTATTCAACAAAGCCATGTAATGAAAAAGTCATAGTATAGTATGTCATAAAAATGTCACATAAAACTCATAGTAACAGTATAGTATGCCATATAAAATATCGTAGTAGGTTGTTTTCCTCCGGTCAGTGAAATCTTGCAGATGCCATTAGGAGCACCTGAGGACAGAGAGGCACATGATTTTATTCAGATTACCTGTCTCATGCACTACTGTCAGGATATAGCGCCCATTTTATGGGAATAACTTTTTTTAAATCAGCTCCAATCTTGCCTACTGCTGCTTAAATGTGATACATATATATTTACCCTTGTGTTTCTTTTCTGTTTGTGTCTTCAGACCAAAATGAGACGGTGCTGGTGTTTCGGGGCAGTTTGTACTGGACAGTATCGGCTGAAGGCGGTGTGAGCGGCCCGCTGCCTCTCCGTCAACGCTGGTCTGACCTCCCTCCGGCCATCGAGGCTGCTGCCTTCTCCCCGCCGGACTCCAAATGGTATTTCTTCAAAGGTACTGCTTCACTGAACTCATTAATGTGACTCTCACACTTCCTTTTAAAGACATTCCCTAACCTATTGCCTAACTTCACACATCTGTTAAAGCTCCCAAAATAGATTCTATTGTGCCTTTAAATAGGGAAGTGCTATTTTAAGACTATACTGCACTGAAGCCACAGCTGTAGTTTTAAAGTCGTTTCACCTTTGTGCTTAAGGATAACTTCTTTGAAGTTATTGCCAAGTTTAACTTTCCTGCCAAGAGCCAAAAACCTGACAGTACTATCTAGATTCACTTATCTGTTTAATGCAAAACAGTTAAATGCAAAATACAGACGCTCTACTAAAACATTATTTTTACTATACTTATCATCTCCACCTTTATCTGTGACCTAGACGAGGCACTGTCGCAACTTTGTTCTCATAAGCAGCAGGTTGCATTTCCTAAAGACACTGAATTCTAAGTCTCTCTCTGGAGAAGAGTGGAAAATAAGTCTGTATTGTCTTTTGGGTTATACTTAGGGTGCTTTCACATCAGGGACCCGGGCACACTTGACCCCAAAGTCCAGTTTGTTTGATTAGTGTGAACGCTCCGTACCGTACTCAGGCACGGTTCGTCGATCCGTGCCCGAGTCCACTTGAAATGGTGGTCTCCAGTACAGCGAGCATCAGGTGTAAAAGCCAGCTGTACCAGAGTAATGTTAGTCAGCGAGTAGTTTTGAAAGGGCATGCTTTTATCAACGCCGCCGGTCTCCTCCGAAATCTGTATATGTGCGCAGCATGCGCCAATCTCATCCTCTGATTTGTACGGCCATGGGTGATAAAGCAGGAAGGCAGGCGAGAGGTTCCTTAAAATATAGCCAATAGTTGGCGATGGGGGCGTTTTTTTTAATTTAGCTAGTTTATTGGTCTACCTCCGCTGAACGAGAGCCGCTCAGGGGGCAGAGAGAGAGAGACAGCGGGGGAAACAGAGTGTAGAGCCGGCATATTTTCACATCAAACTCTGTGAAATAAAGGTTTATTTCGCCCAAACCAGAGTTGGTGATTGTTGGAGAGACTAACGATGACGGTTTTGGTGAATTTAATTTAGTTTCTGTCAAGTTTGAATTACGATGCTCCGCCACTAGAAGAGCTGATCTCAACATAAACAAATACACGTGGATGATGACGCAAGTGTACTCTGGTACGGAAAAACTTTACTAATGTGAAAGCTGAGCGGAGTGGGGAGGGGGGGAATCGTACTCGAGCACAGTACAAATCTATCGTACCTAATATGAAAACGACCTTAGTTTTAAAAAAGCAGAGCTTATTGCACTTCTGTATTTTGATAGAAATCATAGACTTGTCTTATAAAAGAGCAAGTGGCCAAGTGAGTTTTAACCTGTTATGGTGCTTTGTAAATGATTTCTACAAAAGAGTTTGTAACTTGCGCTTTTCTCTTCTCTCCGTCTCTTGGTGTGCAGGGAAGCGGATGTGGCGCTACACGGGCAGTGTGCTGGACCCCGGCTTCCCCAGGAAGAGCAGTGAGTTGGGGCTGCCTCGCCACCCTGACTGTGCCTTCTACTACGCTCCTCTGGGTCACATGGTCGTCTTCAAGGGCTCCCGGTACTCTGTGCTTAACCTCAAAACCCTTCACCAAGAGCCCTACTATCCCCGCAGGCTGACAGACTGGACCGGTGTGCCACAGGGGACCAATGGGGCGCTGACCCGGCCCGACGGACGCCTCTACCTGTTCAGAGAACAGCGGTTCTGGAGGTTTGACCCGATCAAGGTGAGAGTCACCAGAGACGGCCAGTGGGCCAAGCAACTGAGCTGGACTGGTTGCAGCAACGCTCCTCAGAGTAACAACATTCTTTGACCAGCAGAGGGAGCTGGAAGGAAGCTTTAGGTAAAGTGCAATGTGTTAATGTATCCTATAATGTAACGGTGCTATAACTATTTCAGCCACATCGAGTTTATATGTTGCAAAAAGGAGCATAGCTCAGCAAACTCATGCCATGAAGGGATTCAACAAAAATAAACCCACTTGGTTTATATATTTTGAAGCATATATAGTATTTATGATGAAAGGACTGTGCACTCTTAAGTATGTTTTTTTTTTTGGTTGTAACTATGCTTTTATAACGCTCTTCTTTTCTCTTGTAGTAATGCACACTAACAGAGAAACCAAAGGATATTTTTTTTTTTAATCATCTCTTCTGCAATGACACTAACATATGTACACTATAAGTGACTGTCCTGTGATTGTGTGTTTCCCGCCAGTTGCTCGCTATAGTAGAAGTTGTTACCCGAGATCATTGATTACACAGCTAATTCATTTTGACAGTGGCGTTACGTCGGTATTGAATCTTGAAACTTTGTAATGTAGAAACATGTCAGGACACACAGTTAGCCTTAATAATCTGACCACAACAGGAAGCTGTTTTGTTCATTTATCTTTTAATACTTTTTCCTCATTTACAGTAAACGGTTAAAACATTCACAACTGCGACCTACCATGCACTGTCCTGCTGACCAGTGAGCGGAGGCCTGTACTACGAAGCAGGATTTGGGAGCTGGCGAGGTAACTTCAGGTTCAAATCTGGGTGAACGCGTTTCATAGCCAGATTGAGAAACCCTGGGTTGTCTTACCTAGGTGATAACCACTGTTGTAGGACCCTTTAGCGGGATCACGTTTGTTAGGGTTAATTAAGCCAGATAACAAGAAGATACCCTGGGTATGTTGAACTCACTTCGTAGTACAGGCCTCTGCTCATTCTGCATAACCTTAAATTGTATACATTTGATCAAGCACTGTCCATAATGCACCAGTGAATACCAGATTCAGGTTTATCTGTGAGTGGGTTAAATTTAGAAGGTCCTTGGCCACAATTGAAAGTTTTAGTCAACATAAGAAGATGTAAAGTAATCTGTGTTGTAGAAGAGACTGTGACCTGAGTCATTAAATGCATAGTATTTTCCACTCCTCACAATACAATATTATCTTTTTGTCAGACTGGTCTCTAAACAACTATTATCACTACAATGATCACATGGTTAAGTTTTCACTTAAATTAATCTGTCTACTGATCCCTCAGTTTACAGCCTTACAGTAATTAATTAATTTCTGAGGTCCCAGGACACATTTGGGTGGATTAGTATTAAACATATTACAAGATTTTGTGTAGTCCAAATATTCTCCTTAAGTAGTTATTATTAGAAAATCCTGTTAACTCTAGGCTGTCTGGGGAGAAAACAGAAAATTTAGTCCTCTTCTATACAGTAATTTGGCCAAGTTTAGTCCACAGTTTATACATTTTTAACACAAATACTATAGTAAGAGTATAAGAGTAAAGATAATTTGAAGTGCATTTAAACAAACGTAATCAAATGCCACTAGGCTATATATTTAACGGACGGACAGTGCTGCACCGTGGAGTGCAATCAGACTAAATCAGATTTCTAATCATGATCAACAGCGACATCAATGCCTTCACGCTGAGATAATCCGTTTAAAAGGCAAACGAAAACTAAAACATTGGCTCGTCTAGCTGAGTAATGTGAGAGAAACCTAGACTGCCATTTGTTCCCTGATAGTAACACTTTATACAGGACTACATTTTAGCACAATAGCTGCACAAATAATTAGTTGGATCTAAATATAAAAGTAATTTAGGCATTCAAGAATATTATTACCTGCACGTAGTTGCAGGAATTTAGATGAAGAACTCATCGACTGGCTCCTCGTTGTTTGTGCGTGCTGACAGCAGCTCGGCTGTAGTCCTGTTCTCCAGGAAGGGCCCTTTGGAGGGGCTTTGTCCCGCTGCCACAGTCCTGCTACCGCAGCCCTTCCTGGCTGCATCTGTACATCCAGCGGAGCCCCATGTCCTGGTGGCGACCCGAGGGTGTGTATGTGTCCGTGGCAGACATTCAATCAGCTCCTTGGCCAGACTCGCAACAGCTGAAGCCCCAACAGCTGTAGGTCTCTCAGAGTGGCGAGTCACCAAAAGGTCCATGGAGGAAGAGCGAGCAATTACTTTGACTGCCGTGTCAGAGTGTAGTGAGACGGGGACTCCTGTGTCTACGTTGGTCTCTGGCTCCTCCTCATCCTCTTCCAGAAGGAGATGGGAGAGAGAGCGGGTGATGGAGGGGCGCAGGGGAGAGTCGGGGTGGTTGGTGGTCGAGGGCGGTGCAGGGCTGCTGCGCTGGGACGAGTAACAGGAGCTGCCTGGAGGGGTGCTACAGCAGCTTCCTGATCCCTGGCTCTCTCCTCCACAAACTCCTCCTTGAAGCTTCTCAAGGACAGGGTCACTGCGCGGCCTGTGACCTGTTGACAACCAAAGACACATCGAGCAGAGTCACAAAAGTGAGCGATTAGAAACCTTTGCTATTTTTGGGGGTTAGTTAAACTGCATAGTAACGTGGCTAAATGTCTTGTAAAAACATTCCAACTGCTATTCAACTCAAATATTAAAAGGTTACATGTGGAGTTTTCTTGTAAACACTAGATTTTTTCACGTTCAGTGTTGCTCACCATTGTGTGTATTCTTGAGGTCTAACAAATATGTAGAATACATTTCCGTCCTTGTCATTTGCAAAGCATAAAGTATTTTGAATCCCGTATTGTTTACATTCATGTTCACTAGCTACCAGCATTCTTCGTCACTGCCTTTGTTGGCACATTGCTGCCGCCTGTAGATCAGTGGAGTAGTGTAAAACCAGTCTTTTTTCACAGCAGGCATTTTGACTTGTCATAGTAGGAAAACACAGGTGTTACTATTAACGCTAATAATGTATCAAAGTCTGTTGTAAAATAGTCATAAAAATTTCATAGTACAGTATACCATGGAAAAGTAATGAAAAGGTGTAAAAAAAGGTCATAGTCATAAAAGAATCGCAAGTCTTAAAAATGCCATAAAATATAATGAAATACCGTGCCATAAAAGTCACAAGTCATAGTATAGTATGTCATAAAAATGTCCGTACAGTATGTCATAAAAAAAAAAATGTCATAGTATGGCATACAAAATGTCGTAAAAAGCTCATTAAAAATGCCATAAAAACTCATAGTATAATGTCGTTAAAAAATCATGCATTGACATAAAATGGCATAGGATAGTATGTCATAAAAAAATGAAATAAAAAGCCATAGTATACTGTGCCATAAAGAGTCAAAGTCATAGTATAGTACGTCCTAAAATATCATAGAAATATAAAAATTCATAAAATGTCATTTAAAAAGGCAATAAAAATGTCCATATAGTATGTCATAAAAATGCCAAAAACGTCAGAGCATAGTATGTCGTAAAAAATTTCATAAAAAGTCAGTATATTATGTCATAAAAAAGTCATAGTATAATATGTTAAAAAAAGTCATAAAAGTCATAGTATAGCATGTCTAAAAAGGTCTCTGTATAATATGTTGAAAAGTCAAAAATGTCAGTTTAATATGTTGAAATAAGTAAAAAAAAATAGTCATATTATTGTATGTCGAAAAAACTAATAAATAAGTCATAGTATGTTGAAAAAAGTCATAAAAAAGTCATAGTATAGTATGATGAATAAAGTAAAAAAGAGGCATAGTATAGTATGTCCAAAAAAGTTAAAATAAGTCATAGTATAATATGTCGAAATAAGTAAAAAATAGTCATATTATTGTTTGTTGAAAAAACTGATAAAAAAGTCATTGTATAGTATGTCGAAAAAAGTCATAATATACATTTTGAAAACAAGCTACAAAATGTAATACCTCGGAAAATGGCATTTTAGACTTTTTAAGGGCCTTAATTGTGACTAAATTGATTTATCAACTTTTAAGACCCAGGGGACACCCTTAACTCATCCTCGACCTTGTGAACCCAGTTTCCACTTCTGTGTACTTGCCTTGCCTGTGTGTTTGCCAGGGCAGCGGCGTTGTGAGGCTGCAGGGCGACAGGCTGTGGCCCTGTCCCGGGCTCCTGAGCTGCATTCCTCGAGGGGACACGCTGGGGCAGGTCAGGGGGAAAGCACAGGTCAGAGGTCGCTGAGGTTGAGCCGGGGTTTTCACCTACAGCACAGAAGGACAGAAGGAGAGGGATTATGATTTACACTAGGACTATAGAGATTTAAGCAGGTTAAGTAACTTTGACCGAATTAACGTGCATCTTACATATGGCTACTCTGACAGCTGTGAGTTGGTTGAGTGAAAGACAGCAACCACGTGCCTTTTTTAATTTCATCATCTCAGGAAGAATGACATGAGAAGCATTTTTACATGTCTATTATTGAACTGATGCTGTTTTATCTAATGAGGCTGGTCTTAATAGATTTTAATACCAGTTGAAAGCTTGATTTCTTTATTCTGAGCTACTGAAGTAACCCAGACAGTCGACACTGATTATTCTGTGTTGTAAACAGGTGAAGGATTCTGGCCTTTTAGCTAAATAACATATTTTTTAAAAACCTGTTTAATTTTGTTGGGCTATGTCTAATCAGGTTTGTTATGTGACATTGTTAAAAACTTAAACCTGAGATGTGACACTGGCATCAATTAATAAGATTTGACACAAGGGAAGAAAAGCAGCCACACACATCATGATTTTCCCCTCCCGACTTGCTACAAATACATCTAATCTAAAATAACAATGTACCCGAATTGGTTCACATTAAATACCATTACAAATTCATTCAAAATTAACTTTCCAATATAAAATCCTCACATTGATCTTGTAATACTTTCTCTTAATCTTAATCTAAAGATTAAAATCTTAATCTAGTAACAAAACGGGGTTTGCATCACATGCAGTTCTTACGAAGTGTGATTTGCATAATGAAAATCATGTTGTGCATTGCAGCACACTAACTGATGTGTATCCTTTTAATTTTTCATGTCTCTCTGTTTACCGTGAGATAATTGTGAACGGAAGAACAGCTTCTCCTTGATGTATTCCAGGTTAAATAATCATCAGTTTGTCAAACATAACATGAAACATTAAACTGAACGCAACACATTAACATTCCTTCATTTCACAAACAACTGCTGCTTTCCCTCAAAAGCAAACTTGTCATTTCCTCGAGGAACCTGGCCAGCTACATAAAATACACAAAATTTCCCATTCTACAAATAACATTTATTATAGAGTAAACCTTCCAGCAGACTGCAGCGTGTTTACAGTTAATGTAGGGCTGCTTCATTACTGCTTCATAACTGACGCAACCACTGATGTATGACAAACCTCATGATTTAACCTGACATAAATCAAGGAGAAGCTTTTCCTCCATTCACAATTATCTAACATGTAGAAAGAGTGGGCCAGACTAAAAGACTTAGAAACCACACATCATCTGTCATTACGCTGCCTGTAAAACATACAATTAAAAAGCAGGAGCTGAACAATCATGTCCACAACACTGACTAGACATTAGGCAACATGAAGCATGTGCACATGTTGAAACATTCGATGGTGTATTTCAAGCTGCACTTACCTGGAAGAGAACCTTGTTGCCGTCCAGGTCTTCGGTCTGCCAGCGTGTGGTGCTGATGGGGGTGCAGGGGTTGGGCAACAGAGGGACTAGCTGGCCAATTTCTTCCACACTAAACTGCAGCACGGCAGAGCTGCATGGCTCCACCCGAACCCCTGGTGACAACTGCTTTAGAGCCAGCTGCAGGCACAGCCCAGGCTCTGTGGGGAAAACAAGTGATTTGTGTGTCACTTGCCGATTTGCTTTCACTTCTTATTATAATAAAAAAGCAACGTCTTAAAGGTCTTATTGATAACACTTTTATGTAGATGAATATTTTTTTTTAAACAACATATCTACACAGCCTTTAGAAAGGTGCTGACTAAAAGTATAGCTTTTCCTGAAAAAAATTATGGTGAATTAATCATTTTTAAAATTTTGACAGGTCCAAAATGAATGTTTTGTTTGTCTCTGTGGAAGATATCTGCCGTTTGGTTCCCACTTCTAACAAGGCTTGTGAGCCAATAGTAAAACGACGTTGGTATCACGTGGTATCTCTGGGTCGTCAGTTAGTGTGGAAAAAATGGATAAATGGCTGAGATTGACGATAAGTGCCTGGTAATGATTTATTGAGGGAGAATGCGGCATCTAGTGGCTGAATGTTATCAATGCAAAGCACCTTTAATGCTGGACTTGTTGAGATGAATGTTACATTTTTATTGCTTTAAAATATAAAACACTATAAAAATCAAAGAGCACAGAACAGTTTGAAGACGTACCTGTGTGCAGAGTGAACCAGCAGAAGCCCGTCTTCTGCTCCTCCGCCTGTCGCTGCAGCACCGTCTCATAGAGCCGCACAGCATCCTCGTAGTTGTCATATCCACTGTACAGTGTCACGCGTAGTATCTCCCCCCCGCAGTGGACTGGTCGAACCCCCCACACGGGCATGCCCGCGCCCAAACTATAGAAGTCTCTGCTGGGCAGGAGGTAGGGCCGCAGCGTGGCGTTGGCGGGGGAGCTGCTGGAGGTAATGTGGATCCCTCCGGTTCGGCTGCCGCAGGTCTCGGTGTGGTGGTACTGCCAGGGCGGACGCTGAAAGAAGTCCAGCACTTTGAGGATTCGCTCCTCTCCATAGGCCTCGTGGAGGAAGAAGGTGATGGCCAGAGAAGGGTAGCCTGAAACATTTTTGGAAAAAGATTTATTCTCAATCAACCTTAAATAAAAACAGATGCAGTTCTAGCAAGGGAAGCTCGGCATGTTTACGACATACACAGAGTAAACGTAATATTCAGTTAAGAGTACAACATTTGAGGGGGTTGTTGACATGACAATGGTTGAAATTTCTGTAAACAACTTGTTCTCACATATGGAAATTATTATTTTCCTCTCTACGGAAAAAAAAATACACCTACAGAACGTGCAATGAGGTTGTACGGGCACAACAGAGTTTTACATCCCTACCAATACCTGAGACCCAACTGTATAACAAGATGTAAGTATAACCATGCAGTAAGGATCCTTACCTGCCACAGGACAGAGGCGGGTGTAACTTCTGAATGGGGAGGCCCTCTCTGACACATGGAAGATGCGAAGGCTCGGGCAAAGCCAGCGGAGGAGGCGATCCAGGGTGTGCTGCAGCAGCAGGGAGTCTCCAGGGTTAGCCAGCAGATGCAAGTTCAAGAGCAGGAGCTGCTGCCGCTGCTGCTGCTGCTGCTGCTGCTGCTGTCTGACCCGACCGGTCAGGAGCTCAACTGGGGTTACAAACAAAAACACAACGCATAGAAGTGTACAAACATAGTTTAAACAGGTGCAAACATGCAAATGTGAAAAAAAAACAGGCAGGGCGGACGTTTTAGCAGAAGCCATATCAAATGTCTAGTTGGTTAAAGGGGTACTAACTCCACTGATTTCACACATCAAGATCATGTCATGGGGAGTATGACTCCGCTTGTCAAAACAGTTGTGTAATGTCCTCTTTGCAAAGGTACAGTCATATTACAACAGACAAATTCATGAATGCTATTAGCGTTTAGTGTAGTGCCAAAACAAACACTGATGCACTGTGTTTGGAAATGAAGATCATTATTCTAGCGTGTCTCGTCACCACTACTAGACTATAAACTGTAGCCTCGCTCTACAAGACCGTTTACAGTGTTTTTTTCTGCATAATATTTAGTAATTACTCACATTCTGTTTTGGGGCTGAAACTGGGACAAATTCCTTGAGCAGGAGGCTAATGTGACCATACCCTAGAGCCTCTGAACAGCCACACAGGTGTTTTCAGTTCATCTGGCTGATTAGACCTCCTCTCAGGACTGTTGCATTATGGGAAGTGTAGGATTTGGCAGTTTTGGAGCTTGACTCATACTAGGGACTTAAAGTCATGATATCTTGGCCTTTGCTGCATCCATTTTGACCATGCTTATTTTAAATCTGTCTCTTGTGAGTAATTTAAAGCAACAATGTGTAGAATTAGAGCAAATATGATTTAAAAAAAGTTTTTTTTTTTTATAAAACAGTCACTATATCCTGACAGTAGTGCATGAGACAGGTAATCAGAAAAAAAAAATCATGTGCCTCTGAGTCCTCCGGTGCTCCTAATGGCATCTGCAAGATTTCACAGACCGGAGGAAAACAACCAATCAGAGCCGATCTGGAGTCTGTCGTCAATCACTCGCGAACTTCGATCAAATATCAATCAATATTCTGTTACTGTAATGCCTATTTCTCGCCTCAAATGTTTTCAGAAACATCTTGTAGTGTACTGTTTAGCTGTAAAATGAGAAAGTTTGTGACCCGGCAGCCATGTTGAGATAAGTTGAGGAAATACCAAGCACTGCCCACCAGCCGGAGCAACGCCAATAGGAACGCTCTCCTCTCTCTGAAATGACCTGTGATTGGTCAAAGTCTCCCTAGGCTAGATTTTTTAAAGCCTGAAAACAGAGCCATGAGGAGTCTAATTTTCTCTCAGAGCACTTGAAATACAATACGCTGAAAGATTATGGAATTTTTTGCCCAATGATGCCAAAAACTTTTTTGCCTACTGAAGCTTTAATGAAAGTATTTTTTAAATACAGGAGTGCCTCTAACATTCTGTATGAGTGAAAGAATACTTACTGCCAGACGATGACATCCTGCTGCAGTCAGATCTGAATAACACACAAAATAATAAAAAGCACATGAGTAATCCATTCTCAAACACATATTTGGGGGTTTACATTGGCAGGAGTAAAGACAAAAATCTGTCTCCATCTTGTGGTGGGTTGGCTTGGAAACGTGCCCCCCTTTGGTCACCATGACAACACGGGATCTGTTGTTAGCCAACATTAGCGTAAAAAAGCCAATTATTGATGAGAGAATACCTCAAAGAGCACAACATTTATAAACACATAGTTAAGTGCTAAGTTAAGTTGCTGGGTTTGTAAATGTGAGCCCCTTCACGAGTTACTCCATTGTGGCTAATAAAGGCTAAAACGCGAAGTAGGCTAGCTAGCGTTAGCCTCGTTAGCTATGCGCCGAAACAAACATTTGACTCACTCGGCAGTTTCAGCTCCCAAGTCCACGTTTTCATCGTTTTAATCTCTCTTTAACACCGCCACTCTTCCAAACATCGTCCGGCAGCTTCACCTTCTTTCACATTCGGTCTCGCCATCTGCGCAGAGAGTTTCTGCAGCGGTGCGGACTGAGAGTGAAAAAAGCATCCTGTGTGATTTCTTTCCAGTAGAAAAAAAAAAAACGGGGACCTCTTTAGGTGGGACGCTGACGTCATCACGCAACCATATACCCGTTATGTTTAAATACAGGCTCTTAAAGTTTAGAAGAGATGCATGCTGGGACTATGTTTAGGGAAGCTACTGAGGATGAAGTCTGGGCGAAAGGGACCAGCTTTCAATCTAAAGCCGCCTATATATAATAATGATAACATGGAGCAGATGGCATGCGTCCCAACAACATGAGAGGACAAAGGAGACAGTCCAGACGGGCTGGGCAGATTTAAAAGTGCAGGGGGACATATGGAGGAGGAGGAGGCATAAACCCCTGAAATTTAAAGACATTGTTTGTTAAGACCTCGTTAAGAGCATTAAACTCGCTTTTGGAGCACACAACGTGTGAAGGACATGCAACTCAGTTGCCAGTTTATAAGTCACATGCAAGACAGTATGTGCAACAAAAACGAATGCAGACTAATAAAATACATCTTACCTTAATGCATGGGGACTCAAAGTGTTCAATATTAAACACATAAGCAACACAGTATGAAATAAATACAGATATAATATGCAATTTAACCACGACACTGTGAAATAATCTTATACAGCTCATTATTATGACTTGTTATGTCATCCTGCGTCTTTTCACAATAAAATAGGTTATTGCAGGTGATTTTTATTTAATTCCAGCAGTTTTAATTTCATAATTTTCCATACGTCTGTCTTTAATTCACACTGGATTTTCATCATGAAGTCTTTCAATTAAAGCCAGCTGGGAAGAGACTTTGGTTAGTTTTTGACAGAAATGACTGTTACGATATAAAAAAAGGACCTGAAAAAAAAAAAATGCAAGCAGGTCAAAATAACTTCATAATAATTAGCCCAGTTTAAAAAAAATATTTTAAGTTTCATGAGTATAGTGCATATTTTGCCAATCAATCAATTGTTGGAACTGTTTTAGAAAAAGTCATAATTTTCCAAAGTCTGTCTTTAATTCACAATGATTTTCATCATGAAGTCTTTGTCTGATCTGGGCAGAGACTTTGGTTAGTTTTTGACACAGAAATGACTGTTATGAATTAAAAAAAAAAATACCTGAAATAAACTAAAAAAAAAGCAGGACAAATAACTTCAAAATAATGAGCCCAGTTTAAAAAAAAATATTTAGACAGTTTCATGAGTATAGTGCATATTTTGCCAATCAATCAATTGTTGGAACTGTTTTACAAAGGATTCAACTTTATGGTAATTAAGGCTGCAGTTTGTGGTGCTTGTTTCTATAAGTCTGTACACTCATTTATATCAGACATTAAATATTGGAAACAGCTCTCAGTATAACACAATACAATTGAACAACACAAACTAAATCCTCCAAAATGACCACACAGTTGAATCTACACCTCTCGAAAACAGTTTAAACAACACTACACATTTAATTGCGTTTGTTTTCTTGAAAGAAAAAGAAAAAAAAATGCTCATAAATCTCAAAATACTGTAGTAAACAATGTACTTAAGAGGCCTGCAAAGTTCCTCTTGTGAACACAAAGCTAAGCTTTAATTATGGTTAGAAAGGCAAGTACTTTGCCAAGGCCTTCGCATGAGAGATGTAAAAAAAAAAAGAAAAAATGAAAAAAAAACATCCCCTCATTTTTTTATTCTACATTTAATATGATGAAAACAAGGCCCTGTACAATCCACCTTCGCAGTGAGTACAATAATTATTTTACAATTTGTACACATTAGAACATGGTGCTAGACTGGTTCCACCCGTTCGAAAATGCAGTTGAGAATGAAAAAAAAAAAATGTCTTTGAAAGCTGCACCACAAGGAACCTTCCATTCAAAGAGAGGAGATAATTTTTTTGGCCGATCATACAGCAGGCCTGAAGTGAAAAATGTGTCATGAGAGACCAAACACCATTTATGGAGCTTTTATGTGTCTTATTCCCCTGATTGATCCGTTAGATAAAGCATGCTGTGATGCTCTTGATCTCTCTAACCACTAGTACAGACCTGGCCAAAGTATTGAGAATGGCATTAAATAGTTCAGCTATGTGAGGTGCACTTGATTCATATCAGACATTAAAACGACCAGACATATTTTCAACATAAATTAAGCACTCTTCATGTGTTCTCCGGTACTCAAAATGTCTTTTACTGCTGTTGTAAACCAGGTCTGTACCAGTTAACACTTTGTCCTCTTCTTGAAATTTAAAATCCTCTGGGAGGAAAAAGGCCAAGAGTGTCTCTCGACCTGTACAGCCATCGATGTGCCACAAAAAAAAATGAACAGAACACATTGACATCAACATTTAAAACAGGGGAGTGAATTCAAATGTTTTCTTGGTCTCCACGTTAGCCGCACGTTTGCTTTAACATGTTTACGCTCGTTCTCGACAGCACGCAGTTAATTGGCAAACAGGCTCACCCAATTCTCTCCAAAGGCCACAAGAAACATGATTTTGTACAAAACTAGATCCCCTCCTTTCATTTATCTCAGCAGAAGAAATCTAATATTGCTAGAAAACTTCCCCATCTTTTGCATGATTTTTTTCTTTTTACACATTTTTATGGAAGAAAAGTTAAGCTTCCCAGTGTTTCCCAGAATCAATGATGAAAGCACTTCCAAGTTCATTCAAACGCATAGCAGTCCACAAAAAACAAGGCTCTCAGTTTCTCTCAACTCGATGTTAGCTTTCATTGAATTCACGTGTTTTATGCTACATAAGTGTACACTTTGCGGTCCTCAGGCGTTCGCGCCAAATATTCCCTCTCAATGAGTCCTTCAATGCGCTTCTTGATGACTACAGGACTAGGGAGGAATCGTGCTCGCAACTGCTGCGTGACCTGTGGAGACACCAAAAACAGAAACTAATCAGTACTTTTCATCCTATCGTCATCATCGTCACTACTCTCATTTTATCACACTGCACTGTCCAATACTGTGGACAGGTTGTGGTCTAAAGAAAGAAAGCGCATAAAACATTTTTATTAAATTATATAGTAAGGCCCTGACTGTTGCTAGGCAACCACCGAATGATTACTAACGTTACCTTAATACAAACCATGAACTGTACGCTAGTCAAATTGTTAAAAGGTTGGGTCCATTTGTGTTCTGTCCCCCTTTTTTTTCAAATGGAAACGCCCACTCAGATGTTAGCAAAAAGCAGTGACATAGGTTTCCAAAGTAATATACTCAATAAGGTTATGAATAATGTGAATGCTAGCACTAGCTGAGTCAAAGTTAGCTGTGCTAAGTTTGGAAATAACTGAAAGGATAAGCTTGGATTTTTTGAAGTGGGGATGTATGTCTACTCCCGCGCTCTGCGAGGTTTTGTGAATGGAGTCTGGTCTGGTCTTGAAGACCGCGATACAACGGCTTCAGTCAGCGAGGTAAAGCAGCTGTGTATCAGACAGCCCTTTCCGACAGTGGACTGAAGCTGTTACATCGCGGTCTTCACGCTGACTATAAGGACGTATATATACTGTACATGTAGCTGCGTCATCATGCAGAAACCTACAGAAAAAATGGTTTTGGGCTTGGGAAAATAGCATTTGATACTAAAACATACATAAACCAAAATTTGAATGTTCGGATTTGAAAACATAAGGGACACCACTGTGCTACAGATAAATATAAAAACCTAAAAAAACTCAAAAATAATGGACCCACCCTTTAAAGGGACTATATGTAAGAATCAGAAATTGCTTGTTCACAGCGACACCTGTGGCCGCAATGTCAACGAAAGTCGGAGTCCTGTTGCTCGCGCTCGCGCTTGTGCTCGCTCTACATTGACATGAACGAGCACCGGTCTAAACAGTGAGGCGACACACGTCAGCTAACACACAATATCACTCTATATTTCACCTGCTTGGCAGTAATGTTAGCTGACCAGAGGAAGGTCTCTCCATGAATCAATGCTGATCCTAGTGTTGGCTTTTCCAGCTTCAGCCTGCCGACCGCGGAGGGAACGGGGGGGGTGGGGGAGAGGAGAGACACCGACACCCGGTCGGGATAACGTAACTCGCTCCGGAGCCCCGACACTTCACAAGACACGGGAAACCTCTGTTGGTCTGGAGGAGCTGCAGCATTTATTTCTGCACAAACGTCCACTGTACATTCACTAGATATTCTCAGAGCTAAACTAACTCTTCTGAAGTGTGTAGTGTGCGCGGGTGCACGTGGAGTTGGAGCGAGCAGAGTGGGTGAGAACGAGCGCGGTGTGCAAGCAGGCAGGAGCAGACAGCAGGAGCAGAGCTGCTGCGCGCTCGCGTACCCACACGCGAGCGCGCATTGGACACCGACCCGGTATGATTTATGCGCGTGATAAGTTACATATAGTCCCTTTAATAGTACAGTTTAAATAAATGAAAACAACTTCCCTGATATCTTAAATACCGCTCTAATTTGCCTCCTGCTGTTTTCTGTTCAGATCATGGTGACTACGGCTGGTAAAGTCATAAAGCTCCGAGGATCCAGCAAAAGTCACCACAATGAGAAAAAATGCTAATGATGTTGGGCGCTTTTCTGCTCCGAGTTAAAAAATGTTCAACTCGACCTATTCAGGGTGCTCCTATAAAAATGCGAGACGTTCAGCAACGCAAAAGCAGTGCGCAAAACGCTTCACTCTTATTGAAAACAATTACAAAAAGCCACTAAAACACACCCTGTCCCATCAGGCCCTAAGACTTCCTTTTATTGACTGTGTGGGGTGTTCAATTTCAACTCCAGCCAATAACTTGCCCTTGTTACCTTGCTCAGGACGACTTCTTGTAAATCATAAAGTTCATCACTAAAGGGCAGACAATGTGCAAATGGAAACTATGCTAATGTAGTAGCAAATGCAACCATCTCAGCTGACTGACCTCTGCTACTAGAACGTTGTGCTGCATCTTCTTTCTGGACTTCATGATGCGAACGATGGCAGCTTCGATCTCATGTTTCCTGTCGTCGTCCACTTTCTGCCGTGTCTCCTTCCTCTCTGGGTCTGACTCCCCTTGTTTAGCAGCCACTAGGTGGTGCACAACATAAAGGAAAATAAATGAAAAAGACAAGTAGTGGGACTGAAGGTATACATGTTTTTTTCCCAAATAAGTGCTTTAAATAATTTGACTGTGATGAGGTGAAAGGTACTATTTTTTAAGTTAAATTCTTTTAAGGTTAAGTTTTTTCTCTTGTTCTTTTTTAAGTTACATTTACTGATTTTGTGTACCTGTCTGGATCTTGACGCGGTGAAGTTTGGAGGTAAACTGGTCGTTGACTGTAAACACGTGGCCGTTCTCGATCTCCTTGGACTTGGGCTCCTTGGTGAGGACTCTCTGAGTGGGCTTCCCACAGGCCAGAGACTGCAGCGCTCGCACCAGCTCCCTCTCTGGGATGTCCGTCTCCTGCTGGATCTCCTGCAGGGTGGAACGATCACGTTTGGGATCAGGATAAAACAATAAGCAAGACGATGTAACAGGGAGAAAAGCAGGAATCTGAAACTTGTATTAGAAGTGCCTCTTCCTGCCGTTTAAAGGCTATTTGTCTTTCTTGGCACGGCAAATTGTTTTTGTCAAACTAGGGGAACCTGTTACTGTTACACTGCGTAGGGCAGTAAGGTATTAAAATTGCGTACCTCAAAGATGGACTTGTCTCTGTTGTTGAAAAGCATGAGGATGGTCATCTGGAAAGTGGAGACCTGCAGGATGTGCTTCCTGGTGTTGGAGCCTGTAACCTGGGCTCCTCCCACCACGACCTCTGACCCGTCCTCCTTTGGACATGTTGGGTCGAAAAATCAGAATCTAAAAACGTGGTTCAGAATCCCCTGTACATTCACATGACACTATAGATTTACATTTTTTATTTGTAAAAGTTTGTAAATCAATGCAACACATAAACTGTGCCATCAGAAAATATTTTTAAAATCTGTTCTATGGCATAATGACAGCATACAGTATTTTAGAAATCTTGCTGATGTTACATTTTAAGGTGGCGTGTGTACCTTTTTGATGGAACCGTAGAAGGTGGCGTTTAGATCTGCAGAGCCCATATGGTGCTGCAGTGTGAGTTGTCTTCCGCTGTGCTTACCAAGATAAAACCTACAAGCAGAGGGGAGTCACTCTAGGTTAACATCTAAAAATAGTCAATGTAGCATAATTAATCCAATCTTATGTGTTAGTAGGAATAGATACAAGCTTATATCATCAAGAATTGGTCAGAAGAAACTGAAAAAGGTTGTTACTCTGGTCATCTTCCAATTGTAACAAAACATAATGTGACTTAGCAAGACTTCCTTTTGTTCATACACAGACTAAATGAAACCATTCACACATACTGTATAAAACTATACACTCCTGGTGATACTGAACTGACCGTCTAAAGACTTCAAACGCATGTCGCGGTGAAGGGGGGATGTTGCACTTGGGTGTTGCTGATTGTGTTGGCCAGTATCCCGTAGTCAGGACTCTCACAGTGAGATCAACTCCTCCGAGTGACACCTGAAGTTAGAAAAAAACACAAGACGCACAATTAGGTTTCAGTCTACACTGATGTAAATACACACTGCAGCTCACTGCTATTGTACACTGATTTTTATTGGTGCAATTAGGTTAGAAACAGATAAAAAAAAGACATAACTTAACTAGACAAAAAGTATCTACAGGCCATTGACACAAACTAGGTACATGTGCTGTTTATCTGTAACTGTTCACTGTGTGTGTTCACTAATCGATTAGTTGTCAACTATTAAATTTATCACCAAATATTTTGATAATCAATTAATTGCTTTGAATAATTTTTTAAGAAAAAAAGTCAAAATTCTCTGATTCCAGCTTCTTAAATGTGAATATTTTCCGGTTTCTTTACTCCTCTATGACACTTAACTGAATATCTTTGAGTTGTGGACAAAACAAGACATTTGAAACACTGATCGATATTTTTCACCATTTTCTGACATTTTATAGAACAAACAACTAAACGATTAAAAGAGAAAATAATCAACAGATATATCGATATTCAAAATAATCGTTGCAGCCCTAGTTGCATCCAAACAAATTCAAAACTTTTTAATTTCACAAAACAATTTATATAAATTAGAAAAAAATAGGTTTAAAAGGACCTTTTAGCTATAGACTACTAAGCAAAAACGTGCAAATAATTACTGTATACTCCATAGGTAATTCACTAAGTTAATTTCTAACATGAATCACACTGACAATCCGATACAGTGACAGACACTCTGGTGACAAAAAGCCATGTGACAGCACATCACAAGCCAGTAATTAGCACCGTGTATTCCCAGGATATGGATAGTTAGATGCATAATTGTTTCTATGTAACTGAGCAACGCAGCCATGCACTGATTACAGATAGCAAATGGGCTCATTATTTCTGACAGAATGAGTTGTGGCGTGCGGCGTCTCCTCACCCCGGTTGTCTGTAGATGTTGTCTAAACTCATCCATGGTGGTGTTGGAGATGCTCATATCCCGGAACATGCCCTCCAGTTTAGAGGTGAACTGACAGCCGCACTCGGTCTAGGTAATGAAGACCAGAAGAGGGATCACATTTAGTTTATCAAAAGCTGTTAAAGGTACATCAACACTCACATGGCGGCCATCAAATCATTGTAACAGAGGCAAGTGGACACTGCCTGCTTACTGTATGTTTCCTCTATCTAAACTTCCTTTGTTATGTACATATGCATTGAATAAAGCTCCTTTTTAGCATTAGCTGACTCCCAGTAAATTTCTAGATATCCAGTTCTCACCTAGAGGCGGAAGGCATTTCATTCACTCAAAATCTCATTATTTTACTCCAAAGAACAGAACTTGGTTATATCGCACTCCTTCTCACCTTGAGCTTTGAGATCATGTTCTTCTCAGAGTCGTCCGAGACGCTCTTGTTGGTGAGCAGCCTGCGGGCGAGGTGCTGCTTGTAGTACCTCTCAAACACGTCCTTCTCCTGCATGAAGCGGAACAGCACCATGGCCTTGTCCAGTATGGACTCCACCTCCTGCTCCGTCAACTGGACAAAAAACAAAAGGATGCAGGTTACATAGGATGGTCGTAAACAGAGCCTGGACTCCCTATTGCCTTTGAGCTACTCCAACACGTTACACATAAGAAATGATTAGGATATTTCCTAGGCTTAGACCCGAATATTCGACTATTCGGTTATTTATTCATTAGGTAGGTATTCAGTTTTCAATTTTGGTATTGGGATATTCGTATTTGTTGTTTCTTTAAACCCTCAGGATTACAAACATGCATAAAACGAACCAAACCTTTTGGAAAGTGCTTCTTATTCAATAACAAATAACAATACAAACAACAATACTGTAGAACAGAATCCTTATAAATGAATGCCTTTAATTAAACCGAACGACAAGTACTACAGGGATATGCCGTCCAACTCAGCACTAGAACGGAGAAATGTCTGGCGGAGTCCTTCCTAAGTCATGTCAGCCAAGAGCCCTTGTCGCCGTTGCTTATGTAGGAGCCAAACACATGCGGGGCTCGGGCCAAAAGGGCTGAGAGGAAGCCTCCGCAGGCTGCATTACACCCGCACTTATAGCCTGGATCTGTGGTGCGTATATGTGTGGAGACAGCAGCCTCAAAATGCCGCCTTTTAGGGGGTGAGGGCCCACAAGGTGCTGAGCGCAGACAGAGGCGTGTGTGCACCGTCCACACGAGGCGTAAAAACAGCACTCATGGACTCATCATGACACATTTTTGGAAAAAGCATGTAAGCCCCAATATTCACTACTTATATGAAATAAATAATATAAGCAATAATAGCATTGCTTGTTTGGGTGATAAAATCTAAATGTTTTATGTTCCAGTGTGGTGTCAAATCGTGAATAAGCAGGCCAGTAACATCTGTGGCGTCTCCTAAAATAAGAGTACATGTCCATTAGAGGGCTCACCCCTTTTACTCCTTTCTTCAGTTTGTCATCAATGAAGAGTGAGAGGTACTCAGGCGAGCGAGAGTTGAGGTTAAGGAAGTACTCAAAGTCGCCCGCAATAGTTTGCTTGAAGAGCCGGTCATTATTGAAGGACTCCAGGAGGAAACGGTCAAAACGTGACTTCAGGTCCAGCAAACCCTGCAGGAAAGGAGACCGGGATCATTAGGGATAATACAGCAGCAGGTTACATTAACAGTAGCTTAACACAGCAGTTACAGCTCCAACTGTAGCTACAGCAGAGGAACGTTGGTCTCATCAACAACAAAGAGTCGGGCTGCTGTCGGTTAGACGAGAGTAAGAACAGGAACGTAGGAGAGGAACCAGGGTTTACGTTAGCCAGCATATCACGAGTAGTTGTCCAACAGATAAAACTGTCCAACATGTCTGTTGGGAAATATGCCAAATATTAAATAAATTCATAGCATATTAAATAGCCTAATATTGTGTGACCTATGTTGCCAATACAACTCAAATATAAACTTATATTATACAAATGTTTACATGCCTCCGCTGCGATTCTAATCCAATACACTTTTTGTCAAATTCAGCGAATATCTGCTCACAGTCCGCTGGCTGTCCGTTCTGTGTTTGCACTGAAAAAAAGAGTCTTCATACACAGCCAGCTGACTGTGTAAATGGGAAACAGACAACGTGGCTTGGACCAAGCCACGAGGTACCAAATGTCTTGTCTTCTTTTTTCTTTTTTTTCTTTATACAATCGAAGCTTCTATTGAGGTTTTCTAATGAAGCTTTGAATGTCTGTTGTCTTTTTTTCACCACAGTGAAAATGTTGTTTTTGAAAGGTTAAACGTCAACAAATATGGATTGAAGCACATTATTTTGTTGGATAAAACATGTGAATTTTGATTACATTTATCTTTTTTCAATAAATTTTGACTTTTGGATTTAGGGACTGAGACAATTACAGTGACGAGGAGCGCCGCAGCGCGAGTGTGTGTGTCTTTGAGACAGACAGAGAGACAGAAAGAGGGGAAGAAAAGGTGGACTATTGCATGCAATGTTTCGGTAAGGTATTAATAATAATAATTTCAATGTCAAAGTTATGAATGAAGCTTCAAACTATTTGGCAGCCCTACGAGCCAGACAACACTATTTTGAATTTGATAAATGCGGATATCGGACCAACCAGCCTATTATTGTATTTTTTTAATGTTGCTTCTTCATTTAACTTATTTTCAAGTTATGTCAAATGTAGGCTATTATATGGCTATTTAAAAAATATGTCCGGTAGTTGTTCTATATACAGTAGCTGTAATTCTTGAATATTTACGGACATATTGGCAGTCAAAAAAAAAGTCTAGTGTAAACCCTGGATGGCATTGCAAACAGAGACACAGGAGCTTTAAAAAGATGAATATAACGAGACTTAAAAAAAAGAATGCCTTCTCTCTTTCTCTCTGGTGACCTGAATGACCTCACGTGTTATTCAGTACAGTGCAACAACACAGTGTGGTTGAGGGCAGAGACCATCATGGCTTGTGGCCACAAGTGCAGGGGGTCACGGCAGTTATGCTCTGCCGGGAGGCTGTGGAAGTACATTATGGTCAAGGCTTGGCACGCAGTGGTGTGCTAAAGCGTGCAGAGCCAGTAGAAATTACTCCATGATCTCTAACAAGGTTAGATCTCTCTCATTCACCTAAAATATGTGCAGTTAGGAGGTCATAGTGTGCTTCAACAGAGACTGCCTACGACTGTTGCAGCAGCAAATTAATTGAACATTTTACAACATGCTCCTGCAGATTCACAAGAATGAGCGAATGAGCATCCCTGCACTCTACTACGGATGTCACAAGAACTGATACTTCGGTACCAAGTCGATTCCAAAATTTTGAAAACTTGACGGTACTCGTTTTTTTCTACAGTACCACGGGACCGTCAGGGCTCGAGACTAACGGCGTCCCGGGGATGATAGAAAATGTGTTTGGGGTTTTTTTCTGATTATGCTGCAACAAATCCTTGTTGAAATCGGCAGGACGAGAGCTAGTTAACGTTAGCTGTTAGCTCTGTACAGGACTGTGCTGCTTACCAGCTGCTAACGGCTAACGTTAACAAGCTCTCGTCCTGCTGATGGGAGGTGCCATTGGGTTACATTATGATGCTATATTCAGTAAAAATGAGATATAGTATTGGGCGATGGTTAATTCTAACGTTATCCTGATGTGTTCAAATGTAATCTTGTAAAATGGAGTTTTTGGTGAGAAACTTGAATGCAGAGATGTTTTCACAGTAATATAAAATAGAAGTATATGGGATTTATTTTGTTTTTTACTGTGGTATAGAATTGGCATTGAGAATCGTGGAATTTCCTGGTATTGGTATCGACTACTAAATTCTGGTATCGTGACATCCCTATCTCTAATTTCTCCTGATGCCCCGTTGTCTTACCTGGATGTAGTCTACAGGATTCTTTCCCTCTCCCTCCTCTGACACGAGGGCCTTCCCTTGCTCCCGCAGGTATGAGCTCATGCACTCACACATGGTCTTCAGCCCGTTGGGAACCCTGCTGAACAGCTTGTACATGCACGCCAAATCTGTGATGGATATGCACGAATACACAAACAAGCACGCGGGTTAGAAATCTATTTCTACCAACTGAAAAGCACCGAGAAGCTGAGATCTGCTGAGGACGAGGCTTATTTGTGCAGAGTGAAAAATAAAATACCTCCGAGCGTATTGATGATGTGAGAATATTTTCTGAAGGCTGTAGCTACATTACGACAGTCCCAGTTTCATCTAGATCTAATCATCAAAATTACATTCCTCGTATTTGTGACATGAGCAAGGGGAACACTGTGACTAAATCACTGATCCAGTAAACTATACGTCTCCTGCAAGTGACAGTCACACAGTTTATTTAAAGAGCGTTGGGGATTTCTGGAGTGAGGCATGAAATTTAACTGTGTAATGAAGTACATTCAAATGAACAACCAACTACAAATGCTAAAGACATGAAGATAAGCAGCACAGGACTGACTGCAGCACTCTTACCGTCTGTCTTGCCGTTTTTGAGCATGTGGACCAGGCCAGAGTTCTCCATCTCTACGATCGTCTTCATGTGTTTGGAGATGAGCTCCCGTTCCACCACCTTGACAATCGGCTCTTCTGTTGATTTATCCAGGCAGTGCATCACTCGCTCAATCTCCTCATTGATTCTGGCTTCCACCTTCTTTATGTACACACTGGCACTGTTTTCTGCAAGGAACTTTTGGCTCTCCATCTGAGTGAAAACAAGAAACACTTGTAAGCTGGAAAAGACAAAAAATGTTTCTCAAACTCTTTAAAGGACCTTTTGAAGAAACTTTTGCAATTTTTCACAATTTAGTTATCTGGCCTATAGTACATACTGCAATATACTGTGTATATAAGTTGTGTTGTTAGTCCTTTGAAAGATGTTTCGAGAATCATCTGTATTTACGCTGCATATTATTTATATGGACCCCAGAAAGAGAAGATGTGGCCAAGATAATTGGGATCCAAATAAAAGATAAAACAATGAACAGTCAGGGAAATGATGTTCTCCCACACACCTGGAAAAACTCTGCAGACATTTCTAAGAACGGAGCCTCAAAGTCTTCTTCATAAACAGATCTCCCTTCAAGGCCGAGGATCATTAACATTTGGCAGGCATTTCTAATGGCCCCCCTGGAGGAGAGGAGAAGCAGACCAAATGTTGAAGGCACAATCAGTCATGAAAAAGAAAGTAATTGCTATGTACAGAAAAAAAAACATTTCTGGATGCTCATTTCACACTTACTATGGCTGCCAAATAACTTTTGATTATTTGTTCATCAAAAAACAAAACACACCAACAGCGCAGGCTCAGAAAATTCAATGTTTTATACGCCAGGGGCTTTTTCAGCGAACAGTAAGTAGCAGATGTACTTGACAGCTCTTTTATTGTTTATGCAAAATACATGCACCCTGTGATGATTCAACATTTCCCTTAATTATCTGACTAAGTATGAAGGATGTGGATTCCATTTTCACCCCAATTTATGTACAACTGAAATTAAATGAACTTGTCAACATCAGTTAATTAGGTTGTCATGCAATCGATCCTGTCTGCGAGTCCTACCTGTCCACGACCTCCCCTTTCCTCTCACGTGCGATCATGTCCAGCAGGGTCTGTCGGAGGTGGTCTCTGATGCAGCCATAACGAACCACTTGATCCCTAAAGATGATGAGACCCAGGTTGTAGACATTCTCTACGTTGTTCTGCTGTACGTACACCCGATCCTGTGAGACAAACACACAGAAAAGGACAACAATGACTACACGCATCTTCCCCATCAACATCTGTTATGTGGTTAAATGTGTTTCTTCCTTTAAAGTTGGTTTAAGCTCAAATGCTGTTTAACTGAATATTAACACTGAACAGATACACATTAAAACAGTTTCAGGTTGGGTTTTTTTCAAATACATATACGCTTGATATACAGTGGAAACCGCTTATATTGATCATGTTTGTCCCGGTCAAATTGAAGCGGATTATGATTATTATTATAACCAAGTTTTTTTTCTTGTTCTTCATTTCTCATGCAGATTACCACGCAGCACAGGTATCCAGCCACGAAGCAGACAGTCCGCGAGGGAAAGTAATAGGGGGGTAACCAAAACAACTTAATATTAATATTCAATTAATGTTAGTCTAACATGGTGGGTTTTTTTAAGATTGTTTTTGGGGCCTTTTTGCCGTTTACGTGATAGTGACAGTGATAGTTATGAAAGGGGGAGAGAGTGGGGATGACATGCAGCAAAGGGCCGTGGGTCAGATTAAAACCCTCGGGCTGCTGTGGTAAGGACTCAGCCTTGGTACATGGGGGCAGAGGAGCCCCAGTCTAATGTAGTTTTAAAATGTTTTGCCATATGATGTCATGTATGAAAAGACCCCAAATAAACACTGTAAGCGGACTACTTGATTAATATAAGCTAATTATTTAAACAGGATTTGTATAGAAATGATTCTGTCCCAAGCTTTTTGATCACTATAAGCGGTTTCCATTATGTATGCAAATACGACCATAGTGTATTTCCACACAACTTCTGGCACTGAAAACAATCCTTCTACATAAAGTTTAGTCCTGCATAGACCTGTTCTCTGAAGGAGAGGCAGGCCTCTTCAGTTTGTTTGAACACAGGTTAATCATGTCACAGTCACAGGTTGTCATTTGTCATATTTGATTGGTTGCCCCAAACATGGACTCTGAATCAGAAGCCATTATGCCAATATTACCGTTGCTGATACAATCAAAAAAGTTAAATTTTACTGTAGTAATCACAGTAGTTAAGAGTAATAACCAATACTTCAGTATTTTTTCAGAATGAAGTCAAATAGTATTACATATATGTGTTGTTTTTATTGTTGTAGCTCAGCCAATACATGTTTTTTTACTTCTTTAAATCTACATGTACCTGAATCTGAACCACTGTGACAGAAGACAATTTTTCTTTAGTCAGAGCACACATGAATAAGAAGCAAGGCTGGACCCGATTATTCGTCTATTCGATTATTCGTACGTTGGGTAGGTATTCGGTTTTCAATTTTGGGACTCGGATGTTTTTTTTGTTTTTGTTTTTTTATCCTCTTGGGATTACAAACATTCATAAAACACACCAAACCTTTTGGAAAATGCTTCTTAATCAATTACAAATACAAATACAAACAACAATACTGTAGAATAACAGAAAACAAATGAATGTGGAATTAAAAATGAATGCCTTTAATTAGACCTAAAGACACGTGTTGCAGCGCTTTGCCTTCATCTCAGCCGAGAACTGAGAGGGAAATGTCTGGCTGAGTCCTCCCGAGTCATGTCAGGGAGACGAGCCAAGCCAGAGTCCTCGTCACCATTGCTTATGTCGGAGCGCAACCCCAGGCGAGGCGTGGGCGGAAAGGGCTGAGAGGAAGCCGCTGTAGGCCGCATCACACACGGGCTTGCGGCCGGGCACTGCCGTTTAGGGGGAGAGGGCCCGCAACGTGAGGTCTACACTCGCACACACAGAGGGATGAGGAGTGGAGACGCTGAGCGCCGCCAAAGGCGTGTGTGCGCTGTACACACAAGGCGTAAAAATAGCACTCGAGGACTCATCATGACAAAATTGTGTCACGAAAAAACATGAGTGGGGGACGCCTCCGAGTGTGTGACAGGGGAATTGTGCTGCCTGCTTTAATGAGTCTGTGCTGCCTACTAACCGAGAGATTAAAGCGCTCCTCTGGTCACTGCGGTCCTGCGCGTTGAGTCCCCCCCCCGGCCGAACTAATGACCAGTATTTAGTTTTATATTGTATTCTCTGATGTGTGCTGCTGTTAAACTGTGTAAATGTGTTCAATGAGAAACATCAGCTACTCACCATATACATGAGGATGTCTCTGATCATCACCATAGCTGTTTGATGGTCATTCCAGGCCTGATTTAGGGTTTGAAGGAAGTTATTGTTTAGGGAGTTGAGGACATCTTCTCGTACCTTTAGGGGAGACAAACACACATGCATGAGGTGGGTATACTACACCAAGTTCTTCAGTGTGTTAGTTACGACACAATGCCTGACCAAGGGTAAAAAAAACTCCTTGTTTAAGAGAAGAAAAAGCTCCTGCATCAAGCTGACACTTACTTTTGTGATTTCTTGTTCATGCTTTTAATGTGACCTTTGCTGTTTCTTTCATACCTTCTCTCTACTAGTCAGGCATACAACAGCTTGATAACAGTCACACTGCAGTGTGACTCAGCATTGGAAACATCTCTGTAGAGTAAGATTCTTAAGGGCACACCGACCTCCCCCTTTTTCTCCTTCTAGACAGAGATGATGAATTATCACCTCTGCTCTACTAACAGACAAGATCAACCCTCATACACTCACTAACTTCTTATTAACAGCCAGATCTAATGTTGAGGAGCAAGATGGAAGATAAGCCATAAATCTGCCTTTAAATCAAAGACTCATTATGCACACTCATCACTTACTTATAAAAGTAAGTATGAGGTTACTATTGTTGCTTGGTGCTGATAAGACGAAGCTTATGTTCATCTGTTCTGTTAATTTCTAATGTTGCTGCTGCTTCTATCATAATAAACATATGATACAATATTACAGCAATATACATATACTTCATACTGTGAACTTTTGCACATTCCACCACAAAATTGTACATCTGTTAAAAACAGATATTGTACGTACATTTTTTTTTTTTTTTTTTTTACAATATTTGTTTCTTGACTTTTGCAGTATTTGCTTTTTGTCTTTTATATTTTCTCTTACTATTTTTATTGTTATGCACCAAAACACCCAAGGCAAGTTACTTGGATATGAAAACCTACTTGGCTTCGGATTCTGATATTAATTATGAAACGATATTTAGAAGAATGCGATGGACCACTGTAAATAACTGAAGTCGAAACAAGAGTGAGATTTCATCCACTGTCTTCTACATATTAGATATAAGTGAGCGAGAATCAATCCAACTATTTATTTAGCACCTTTCGAACAAATCAAATGCACATCAAAGTGCTTTACAAGCGATTGGCAATTGACAAATGTCAGAATGATCAACAGTTACTCAAAGTAGTAAAATGTTGATAAAACAAATTATGAGTAAAATAGAATTAAGAATAGTATAAAATAGTGTGAATAATAAAACCAGAAAAAAATATAAAACACTACATAAAAGACAGACTAAATAGATGAGTTTTTAGTTTACGTTTAAAAATATCAATATTTTCAGCTCCTCTTAGATCCTCTGTAAGGCTGTTCCAGCGGCTTGGAGCGTAACGGCTGAAAGCAGCATCGCCAAATATTTTTGTTCTGCTTCGAGGAACAGCTGAAAGAGAAGAACCAGAGCATCGGAGGGGTCTTCCTGGTTCATAAACCAAAAGCATTTCTGAGAGGTAGTCTGGTGCATGGCCATGCAGTGCCTTATAAACTAATAAAAGAATTTAAAAATCAATACAAAAACTAACAGGTAACCAGTGTAAAGACTTTAAAATAGGCGTAATGTGTGCTCTCCTTTTGGTCTTCGTCAGCACTTGTTCATTGTGTATACGAGAAGATTGTGTGAAGCTTGATATCTTTAGTGAAAAGTTGGCTGTGGATGAACTGACATGCATGAAGGTGGGCAGGATTTTAAGCTCGTCTTCAGCCTAGATGAAATTATAGGAATTGTATCTGACACCTCTTTTATGTTGGCTTCAAATTGCACCTGCTGTTCTGGCCGCCTGGTCAGTGCTCAGTGGTAAATTGAGCTGAGGGTGTAAACTCAAACAGTGTCATTGTTCAAAGACATGTTTCATCTGCAAATCCTTCTGTCAGTAATTCTTAATGCAAGCAATTATTAGGCGTAAGATAATCTATTTAACCAAACTGAGAGGTGGAGAGACTGTCGCATAGGAATAGGTTTACAATATATCTTTAAAGGGATAGTTCAGGTGTTTTGAAGTGGGGTTGTATGTACTTATCCATAGTCCGTGTCTTACCTACAGTACAGTCGGCACGCCCCCATATTATATAGAAATATTTTTCAGCGCTTTACCTTGCCTTTAACCCTTTCTGACGGGAAACTGAAGCCTTTGTATCCTTCTATGCTCTCGCCAAAGCCACCAGACAAAAAACAAAAAACAGTGATTTTACCTCGCAGAACACGGTGGTTGTGTTATTGTGTGACTTTGGTTACCCCCGTGTTCTGTGAGGTAAAATTACAGGTCTTTTCAATGGTGTCTGGTGGCTTTGGCGAGAGCATAGATGGATACAACGGCTTCAGTTCTCCGTCGGAAAGGGCTGTCTGATGGCAAGGTAAAGCGGTGAAAATATTCTAAATATAGCGTACACTTAAACAGATATTGATTCTTTTAGGCGAGCCTTTTGTTTAGGTGGCTTAAATACGTTTTGCTGCCGGCCCCGTCCACAGCAGCACATTACTTTGTTCCGGTGTTGGTACTCCTGTCTGTTTCTCCAAGCTGGGGGCGTGCTGACCGTCATCTACTGTAGGTAATACACTGACTATGGATAAGTACCTCAAATAACCCCACTTCAAAACACCCAAATTATCCCTTTAAGATCTAACAGTTGAGATGCCAGAAAATAGTCATCTTTGAGTTGTTTTCAATACTTCAGTTTGGTTGAAGTGTCTGAGGATATGTCTGTAGATTTTTAGACTGCGTGCAAACCATTACTACTGTCTTTCTCTGAAAGTGATAGCTGGATCATCATTAGATAATAAAAACACGCTCAGATGTCGGCTCTCTCGTCTTTGAACTGCCACGTGTTGACATTCCCTGACTGCTAATTTACTAAACCTGCCAAGTTGAGAATGTACATTTAATTAAGCTGTAAAACCACCTGGCTGCTATTCAACAGCAGGCTGCTGAAATATTGCTCACTGGGTGTCTGCACACTGTACGCTGCACAGAAGCACTCACTGCAGATATCACAGCCAAACTTAATTTGTTACTAATTATATGCAACAAAGAACAAGTGACAGCTTGTGAAAAATATTCACTGATGGGTTTTCAAACTTATCAGCAGGAATTTGAAAACACATCTTAGTTACAGGATCAGCATTGGATAGCCGTACCTTGTGCATTGTTTTTTACAGACTGCTCAGAATAATCCACTTCACTAGCATTTGACATGTCTACCATTTCACTTGCGATGGATTTCTCCAGGCAAATAAATCAACTAAATATACAGTTTGAGAAAATTGTGCTCTGTCAAGGCTATATATACTGTTGCACTCGTAACACACAAGGCAAAACCTGTTTCATGAAAGGCCAGCAGACTGATGACCGGCCTTGTGCAGCTGAAAACCCAGAACAAAATTACAACTCAAGGACCCTTGTATCCACAAAGCTGGGCACTTCCTAGCCAGTCACAGAAATGGGGAATCTGTCAAAAGGAGGTCTGAGTGATCCTTAAAGAGATTTACAAATCTCCCATTACACAAGACAAGAGTAACAACCTCTGAAATTGTATTCCCCAGCTTTCTAACTCCATTTAATACTCACTCACCCTCACAAGGCTGCTCATAAATGGAAAATAGCTCATGTTTTTTGGTATTACATTTGTTGTGCAAGGACAACACACGGGCTAATCAGTAATATGAATCTTAATATGAAGCCTATGACAGATTCTGTTCAGCATCAAGAAGGCTACTGAAAGAGGCTGTCCAATCATCATGCCGATCATCATCTACTGTAGGTAATACACTGACTATGGATAAGTACCTCATACAACCCCACTTCAAAACACCCAAACTATCCCTTTAAATTCAACTCCACGATTCAAATTTTACTTTACCTATTATTGTAGTAACTATCCACATGTCAAATCTCTTTGTACTTCAAACTGTTAGTTTTCAGCATTTCTAAATCAAGATCTAGTCTTAGATTTCCACAAGAGTATCTTACATTTATGACAAGTATGAACCGCTAATTATCTATTACACACTTGAGTGAAATAGCAGTCAAATATACTTTAAACACAAAAAAATAGGTGCGGCATAAAGCATGTTTTAATTCATTCTGCCATCAATGTGTCATCACTTGACTTTAAGTGTCTGGAAAATTAACCAAGCTTAAGAGGTGCACTTCACTGTGTGTTATAATTTCCTTTGATAGAGTAAAGAAGCACATTTGCTCGCTGAAATGGCAGCGGTTTAAGGGAGTTTAGGGAATTACTAATGTGTTTACTTACAGCAGGAGTAATTACCTTGTCTGTATAATCTCAAAATCTAAAACATAATCACACCTAATGTTTTGCAAATGCCTGCAATCTGTGTGTGTGTCTTACTTTGTTGATAAGGTGTTCGGTGACGACCTCCCGCAGGCCCGTGTACAGCTTCTCTCCATGTTTGTGAAGCACCATTGTGTAGGCGTTCCTGTACAGTTCCTCGAAGCTCAGGCCGCTGTTGTTCTTCCTCTGAATCTCCTGTATGGCATTCTTCAGAAGGTCCCAGATGTTGTTGACATACTTCTCATCCATCGTCATCTGCAAAAGGCCAGTAATGGGTTGAATAAGATGACTCACCTTCGATGATTATTTGTATCAACACTTTCAATCAAGGATCTTGTTCCTAAATATAGCCTCACAATGCAGATAGACTCCCATCTTTGTATAGTTTAGTTGTAGAAGTAACATTAAAAAGGGATGTAGTCGTAAAGCTAGAGTGAAGATACTGGTATCATATGAAACTAGAAAACCTAAGTAATCGATTGATACCAACCATGTCATAGCTTGTTGTGAAGAATGCTAAATAATAAGTTACACTAAATATCGGCATGGAAAAACTGGCATGGCCATTTTCAAAGGGGTCCCGTGACCTCTGACCTCAAGATATGTGAATGAAAACTCTGAGATGAACACAGTGAAAACTGTATCTTATTAGTTAAAACAGATGTTGACTAACTGCATAATTTGCAGTTGAAAAAAGGTAATAAATTGCAATATATCTGATCACAATACTACAAAATGTTTAAAATCGCAATAAGATTGTATCATAACTTAATTATTGTGGTAATATCTTATCATGGGGCCTCTGGTGATTCCCACCCCCAAAATATAACAATATCTAAACAGTAGTTAAATAGTTAAGGAACAATTGTGTATGTGCATATAAGGATGCACCGATACTTGATCGGATATCGGGCCGATACTGACTCAAATAGCTGGATCTGATATCGGTGACAATTGGGCCGATTTATTAAAATTAATTATATTTTTATATACTATTTACATTATACACTGAAATTGTAATTCCTTTTTAAGTTTTGACCAATTTGTTGTAATAGTAATGTAAATAGTAATTCCTGTTAAAATTGAAGATTTTTTTTGCCAAATTGTTGGTGTACGATTTATTATTTTAATAATAAATAACAATTCCGTAAATTTATATCTGTGTATTTATTTGTTACATTTTGTAAGAAAGTTAAGAAAGTATTTTTTAAGTCAAGACTGATGGTGCCTTACACATAAAAGAATGATCCCAGACACTTCCACACAGTGAGGCATCAACTTATTAATTAAACACTGGTATCGGATCGGTACTCGGTATCAACCGATACCCAAAGCTCAGGTATCGCTATCAGTATTGGGACTGAAAAAGTTGTATCGGTGGGGCTACTGGGGTTCTGTATTAGTGTATCCGCTAACCCAAAACATTTCTAAATGTGGCATGAGGCTGTACAGTCCTTATTTGCTACTTATGCACACTGAAACCTACTGTAACTTTAATTTTAGTTTTATCAAATAGGATTTAAAAGCTGGTGGTTGCCAATGAATGAGAATTGCAAGAGAAGGAGCTTTAATTTACCAGCCACTATAGACAGTGTGTCAAAAAACATGTAGTTCTGCCCAGTACTAAGCTGTGGTTGGCATTATAATTACAAATAAGAAGTTCTTGTGGACTTCCTAAAAGCCAAAGACATGTTGGCCAAAGGAGAAAACGTAATATGTGCCACAGCTAGTGAGGAGCAACTGTGACTGCTCCTCCTCAGCAGACAAGCCCAAACACATGCATGTCAAGATGCTGCTCTACCAGCCAATCTGTCAGGACTGGGCCACATTCAACAGGCTTCACATGGGTCCTAAAGGTCCTCTCTGCATTAACACAATTAGCTATGTGGCCACTGTCACCTGCACACAACTTGAATTACTCACAGAGGAGTAACAAAACAAGTATCTGGCTGATGCACAGTCTCACTCAGCCAGTCAGTCACATACAGGCTGAAATTTCAATTTAAGCAGAATGAGGTCAGTTCATAAATGAGATGACTTGCAGACAAAGGGAGTGCCAGGTGGACGGGGGAGAGGAAACACAATGTTAACACTGAACAACGACAGAAACAAGACTTAGATCTGCCACTGATACAGCCATTAATGCAGAACTAATGTTGGGGTTTTGTTGTTTTTTAGCATCCACATACACATATGTAGAAACGTTAATGCTTGTTGCACACAGTTGGGAATATAGCTGACATTTCTTTGCACTTAAAAGTCACTCAAATGTTAAGAGCTGAGACAGAAAGACGTCATGCATTTGACAAAGAAAGCCAAAAGCAGTCAAAACAACAAGTGTCAAGAGTAAAGGAGCTAACGTTAGCATCGGCTATGTCGACATCTGCTAGCTAATCGCTTTTTAACAATTAAAAAGATTAATAAAACTTTCCCACTGAGGCTGGTAACACAACAGAGCAGCCATCTAACGAACCCACCAAGAGTTGGGGGAAGACTGGACTGTTTACACTTTGTTTACGGATAGGCAAGTCATATCTGCTGCTCAGCTGGTTAGCATGTTAGCATGTAGCCCCGGCAGCCCCAGACCACGGTGATCGAGTCCCCGCCTGCCCGGCAGGCAGAGCACCTACTGCGGGGAAGACTTACAGGAAAGGCCCGTATCCTCATTTTGGTGTCCTTCTTGGTGCCGCCTTTGCTGAGATTGGACATGGTTGCCTCGTCCGTGGGGCTCTGTTATTCACATGAAAGTATTCTCCGGGGAGGGACGGGGTGTGTGGACTACTGGTTTAATGGAGCAGCCGACGAGCTTTCACTCGACCTCGTAGCTCCGCGTCCCGGCAACCCGCAAGTTTATTGTTGACAGCCAAACGCCAAATCCGAGAGTTCTTCATACAGCAATGGCGGACTACCTGCAGTTCTCATTGCGCAGAGCTCACGCACCCCAAGTCTCGCGAGACTTATTAATTTGGAACATTTTCTCAACTTTTCTTGTAATTTAGAGTACATTATCACACATACATATTACAGACAGCTCAGCAGGGAGTGTTAATATTATATTCATCCAATAGTTGTTTATTCTGTACTGTAATTCTGGGGGGGGGGATGAGAACAAGGGTGCTGTAATTTATCAATACAATGTTCATGTCCTTTTTCAAAAATAATTAGTGAACTGTTTTTTTTATAACTTTTTTTTTATTTGTGAACAAATACAATTAATGAAACATTATTTAAAAAGTTTTCTGAATCTGCTCTTTTAGGGCAAACATTTTTCAGTCAAAGGCTGTACATTGGCTGTACTGAAACTGAAAATACACCATTAAGAGTAAAAGTCCTGCATTTCAAATTTTACTCAAGTAGAAGTACAGAAATAATGTCAGAAAAATAATGTATTATAGTATCAAAAGTAAAAAATACTCGTGCAAAATGGCCCCTGTCAGTGTTATATTATGTACATGTGCATATTGTAAAGTCAAATTGTTTCTGAATTTGCATTCTACTATTTTATTTTTCAGATAATATGCTGGTGTAAAGTCCACCACTGTGATTTCCTTTGTTTTATTTTTGTTTGCTTTGTTTTATTATGAGTTGTCTTTGTGTTCCAGCTCAATGTGGTGTGATTGGGTTGGTTTGGACTGTGATGTGCTGTCTGAGACTTTGGACCAGCTGGATGAACTCCTCTCCGGCGGCATCTCTTGGCAGATTATTATTATTATTATTATTATTGTTGTTATTATTGTTGTTGTTATTATTGTTGTTGTTATATTATTAGATTGTGTGGTGGTACTTTATGTTTGGGAATCAGTTGCTTTCAAGGGGATGTACAGTGTTAGCTATTCTGCTTTTTGTATTTTAAATATAAGATTAAAGATATAAGAATACAAGTTCTGTTGTGACTGCATTATTTGGTATTATTGGTGCAATATTCACTTGCGTAACTCTGCATGCAAAGTATATATACGTTTATGTCCCCCATATTCATAAATCAAATATTACTCCCACAGAGAATTTATAGGTTCTTTTACAAACTGGAATACCTTCAATCAGATTTTAATCGGGATGCCAAATTTAATGCTTTCAATTAAATAGATTTCAAGTGGGTTAATTTGATTAAATACAGATGCGTATGGAAATAGGCATCATTCTAGGCATAACATCAGTTTATAACCCTGTCAAGGGACCCGTGTCAAATTCTTAAGTGATGCATCAGTATCAGTATGTGGGATAGGCCAACAGGATCAACAGAGACGTCACTGTGATGACTAAATCAGTGTTGCAGAGCCCTAAAGTCACAGTATGGTGATGCTACAGTATATGGTGCGTTGTGTGTACTTTTAGAAACAGCAATCAAGAAGCCTTTCACCAGATTTATTCCAAAAAAGAAAAAAAAAAATCTCAAAATTTCATCCATAATGTCCTTGTTCATTACATCTGAAAAAGAACAAGACCACCAGCACTCAGAACTCAACAAAACAAATAATTAACAGATGTCTGGATTTAGTCCTCAGTATAAGCATCATGTATACATTTCAGATTAATTTGGGCTCTTATTTGTGGTAGAATATCATATGTATGACCTTTATGGTTTTCTTTCATCTCCTCTGTCTAAAAAGCTTGGGGTTGTTCAAAAATGGCATGAAAAAAAAAGAGAACAGGATGCAACCACTTTAAATACATTACAGAATTGAAATACTTCCCATTGTAATAATGACATACAATCAAGTAACATTTTCTTTTAAAACTTTGATATTTACAGCAATTATATTTTTGCCACTTTTGATGATTATGTCACAGGTGATCATTACATCACAGGTGAGAGTCCCGCTGTTCTGTGATGATGATGGGAAATAGATTGGGTTCCTGGATGAGCCACAAATTCAGACCTGGTCATGATGTATCAGAAAAGTTTTTATATATGAACACAGCCCTCGGACTTCCCTCCAACATTAGAGAACAAAAATAATTGAAGGTATTTTCACTTTGCAGCTTGGCCAGGAAGTAGACAATGTTTGCTTGGCACATTTAGCTCTCTAAAACATCACATAAAGGGACACACTCGGTATAGAAAACTGTCCGACCAAGGTCTGGACATTCAAAAGCATTTCAGGTTTAAAATTTGAATTTTTTTCAATGGAAACATCGTGACCAAACACTCAAATGCCTTTGGAAACTCAGACCTAATAATAATTTAACAAGAGGCATAGGTATTTACATAGGAATCTATGCAACGTCACAGAGGCAGACACTTCATATTGCACATGAAAAAGGCAGGTATGAAACAGTGGTTTAAAAATAAAAGAAGTGGGTGAGAGAAAGAGATTGAGAAAGAGAGAGAGAGAGAGAGAGAGTCTACAAACAAGTCTGTGTGCCCTTTAAGAAATGTATCGTAAAAAATATTCAGTCAAAGAGGCAGATCAAACGAGTCCATCCAATCGTGCTGGCTGATGCATATCCCAATGTAGGTATAACACATACATCAAACCACTTTGCTAACCAATTAATCTTCCTCCCTCCCCTTTCAAGAAAAAAAAGTATATTTAAATCATTTGATTGCAATATTTTTGCTTTCATCTACCTTCATTATCGACTGAAGAAGCTCAAGCAAGATCACTTGAGGTTTGCGTCTGTATCACAACTATCAACAAAGACCGGTTATACTAAACATCCCCCTCTTGATCTCAACAGTCCTTCCTCTCTCTTTCTCTCATCTCTACACACCCACTCGTCCATCCACTCATTTGCTCACTCTCACCCCTCCACACACAGCCTACATACAGTAGTCGTGTCCATTACAGAAGTTTCTCTTCGTGTAACTATTCTGTGGTTACCTTACCCACACTAACTCTGCAGCATTTCCTATTTTAAACACCGTAAGGTAAAACAGAATATGGCATATTGTAACACAAAACCCCAATTATTTTTTTTTACATGAGGCACAATCTGAGAACTCTAATTTTCATTTCCTTTGGGATGCAGCAATAGTGAACAGTTGATGCTTTCAGGACACTTATACGATGGCTACATCTCTAGTTCCCTCTTTAAATCTATTTTGGGAAAAAATGCTGTTGTGTCTGCCTAATATCCCCTGGTGGTTGTATATATACGTATATATATAACTTAAAGAAGTGAACATGACATCTGAGGTCTTCGCACAGGTATTTCACAAATATACATCTTTTGAGCATCATTCATTCAGCACATTGATACTCAAACTATGTCTATAACAAATATACAACATACATACTAAAACAGACTCTTTATTTCAATTTTCATATATTAAAAGCTCTAAGAAAGGCAGCAAAGATGCGCAATAAGGCAGATCCATATGACACACTCGATGACACACTCCATATAACACGCTCTACTCTGGCACATTTACACGGACAGATGAGATGGATCTTTTAAAGGGCTTAGGTTTGCTCACTCTATCTAAAGTGGGTTATGTAGTAGTAAACTAAAAAGTAAAAGGAAGGGAGAACGGTGCAAGGGAGTAAAATAAACTGAGGGTGTGTTTTAGGTCATGAGTGACCTTTGTTTGAGGTGCATACTTGATGCAAGTGTTTTTAATGTTTTATGCATGGTGTGGGGTGTTATGGTCAGGGATATGTGACTCATTGATCAGTGATTGTCAATTTGTCCCTTAAAACTTCCCCAAAAATGAGGAAAAGTGAATCATGAGGGTTATAACGCTGTGTAAGTAAATTCTCCCTTGTACAACTTTATGGTATTTTGGAGAGCTGAATACAAAAATCTGTTGTGATGGTATAAAAATGGACTGCATTAATTTCTTAGCCGTTGAGAAATCAGCACTGACGAAGATAAAAGGAATAATACGTGAGGTGTCCATACAGCATGCATTCATAAGCATCAGGTGAGGGACTATGGCAGCTGAGCCATTGAAATCAATATAAGCTATTATGAAACATTTTACAGAAAGTATAGCACTTTATCTCACTGTTACATGAAGTAGTCTTTTTCCATAAGTTTTTTCTCTGTTGTGTGTCTAAACAGTATGCGCATGTACATATGTGTGTCGTCAGTGCGTGTGTGTGTGTGTGTGTGTGTGTGTGTTTTTACAATCTTAATCATCAGGATCAGTACTGTATGAATGAAAGTGTGGTTAAAAACGTATTTTTCCAGTGTAGCTGCTGAAAAAGATAAAAGTCACCACCTTCTGCTTTCCTGAACTTGAGACACAAGCAACATGTGGCATCTAATCACTGAACCGGCTCCGCTCGTTTCAAATCACTTGTCTGATTCAATTAGTTTGAAACTTTGTCCATTCTGCATGGCCTGCTAAGCGTCTAAGACGTGATTGACAGAAGAGAGATCGCTCCACTCTTCAGGTCGCTAAAAAAGGCATCCTCAGCCTCTTATTGGACCACAGAAAACTTCAAGAAACCGCCAGCAGCCCCCGCTGTTGTCACTGACCACTCCCTCCTTCTGCATCGTCAAGGCAACCGTTGAGGCAGTGGTCGTCGCTCCCGAAAGCACCCTGGGACTGCAGCAGCTCGTACTCCTGGTCCAGGAAGTCTAGGCTGTTGTTGCTAGGCAACCCACGGATGGTGAACTTGTGGGACACTTTGGTCCACTGCTCCCGGTTTGCCGCCACTCTCTCGTACAGCTCAAGGGCCTCAGGAAACAGTTCAGATAAGAGCCTAGAAGGTGAGTTAAGATACAAGTTATTGTGATACTTTATGGAGTGAGGCTTCCACATGATTTACAATAGGCTAATTAACTTTATTGTAAATTACTCTATTGTAAATTAATTTACAATAGAAGATCATCATTGCACCAGCCTGATAATTTGCCCAAATTTGTAAATTTCAATTTCAATTACGATTTTGGCTTCAAACAATTATGAAATCAAGATAATTGACATAAAACGATTGTTGTGGAGTTTATCACAGCTTTGTCGCTAAAGACAGACGCCTGCTGCGGCCAAAAATGCAGCTGATGAGAGTGAATCAAAACAGTAAAGTTGTGGGATCATAAGACCATAACAATGAGCTGAAATACGCTAAAATGCTCTGTAAAGCTGAGGGAGTCTGGTGATTTTTATCTGTGGGTTTGTCACTGAAAACAACCCTTCACACGTTAGTCATTTGATCCATTGTTGATATAAAAATATTGATAAGAGCCGCTTTAAAAACATACTGAATACAATCCAAATACAGTTTAAAGTTCTATATTTCTGGTGAACATAGATAGGAGATTCAATTGCAATGTGGGGACCAAGATCAGTCGTGACCCTAAGAAAAAGTGACATATGATTAAAGGGGTCAGGGTCGGGAGGACGTGATGTTTTAGCTCTTCGTACGCACTTGTAAATGGGCATGGCGATATGTTCCATGAAGCTTATCTGTAGTTCTGGGATGTACGCTTTCTCTCTGTCCATCATCTCACTGGGCCGGTTTCCCATGGCTTTTTCCTGCACACACACACACACACACACACACACACACACACACACACACACACACACACACACACACACACACACACACACACACACACACACACACACACACACACACACACACACACACACACAATACAGTACAGACAGACATGAGTAATGAGCTCTCTATTGAGTAAAATGACACACACTTCAGCCACTTATTAAATAATTTCACATGCCATTTAACAGCCAGCGTACGCTGACACATACCAGATCTCCTTGAGAGAAGAACTCTTTATAAATCAGCTCCTGTGGACACAAACAGGCAGACAGCTGTTATTGTTCATATGGGTTCATATTCATAGTGACATTGATTAAGTTCCCCTTAAAACACAGCTTACTTATGCATGTAATGTCACACTATAAAGCAGCAAATATAATCTGGAATACTTTCATTTAACTCGAATAAAATGAGCATAAATCCATTTGAAAAGAGAACAATCTACTATGTAATACCATAATTAGAGCTGCAATTGCCATTTTTCACCATTTTATAGACCAAACAACTTATCAATTAATAAAGAAAATAATCAACAGATTATCAACAATGAAAATAATTGTTAGTTGCAGCCCTAACCATAATACCATGGTATTACCTGGGTTTTTAGCTTTGGGAGAGAGTTTCCCATTTGCAAATATTACTGTAATTTGACAACACTACATCACAAGAATACTGTAATCTAAAATCCCCTGTATGACATTTCAATATTTGGTGTGATTGCAGTTTTTTCATTAATCCCTGTGTATTCTCTGGCCAGTGAGAAAATACTGTACCGACTGAGACCAATACAAGCCAGAACCTGAATGAAACAGAAATGTGTTTTCAGTTTTGTGAGGAAGGATTACAGAGCATTTGCTGTAGGTGTTTGGAGATTTAGGGTGTAGGATTTAGGACAAGGGTCAGGGGTTTGGTGTTCAAAAGGGGGCAGACCAAGATTAAACATAATCCTAATACGGAGTGCAGTTTCACGGAATAGAAAATAATGTAATATTGACTGAGAGGTTGTTTCCAACTGTACAGCTAAGAACATCATAATCTTTATTGTCCCAGAAAGGGGTCAGTTTTACTGTATAGTCATTGGGAATCTTTAGGAATGCACTGCTGATAATAGGAGCTGCTATAATAACACAACACTACGGAGAAACACTTCATTTATTACAGGTCCAGAGTGAATGGATTGTGAAAAACTTTCGATTTTGGTTGCAAAACTCATGAAAATATAAATTAATGGTCTTAACTTTTTTTTGTTTGGCAAGTTACAATGGTGTAAGGGGGATAATGCCCTTTGAGGTGTCCATAATCAGGAATTAATGGATGACATGGAGGCCAGAACCGTCCGCGTTTTATCCCCAGCTTAAACCTTATATTTCCTAATGTGGTACGTATGCGCCAAACCATCTTTTTTTGTCGCAGTTCATCATATATTAAAAACTAAACATAATAAGTTAAATTTGTGTTTATATAATGTAAAGTTATAATGTAAAGTATAGACATCGGTGTAGACTATGAACTGACAGCAATCTTGCGTGTGGTTTTCCAGCCCTTGGTTTGATCCGACAGGTCACACGATGTCATCAAGAGGCACAGCAGCATGGAGCGGTGGGTACGGCTTTTTGGGTTGAATCCGTCTGAAACACACACATGCAAAAAAATAAAAAAAATGATTATCTAAGCTGCAGCTGCACACTTATGTTAAATACAGCTTTGTGGAGATCTGAAGCAAGTTTATGATAGTTTTGAATGTAAAAAAAATTGTAATTATTTAACTTTAATTTTAGTGTGTTTGCTAGTTTTACGTTAGTGTCAGTTTTTTTTTTTTTTTAGAAAGGTTTAGTTTTAGTTTTACAGTAGTTTAGTTTGTTTTTGTTAGGGCATGTCTCAGAAGTAGCTACATATACATACAAAATACATGGTAGAGAACTGTGTAGGAATGGACATAATGTTTAATCTTCACGCTACTTTAGTGTCCGATGTGAGGCGATTAGGGCATAGCGCCATCTCCTGGAATGTCAAGTCTGTTCAGTTTCTGTGGTTCAACTGTCTCCTTTTTTCAGTTGTGATAAATTATTACTTAAAAACTAAAACTAAAATTAATTTACGTTCATTTTTAGTTTCAGTTTACTAACAATATTTTTCACTGCTTACTTTGATTTTAGTTTCAGTTTTAGTTTGCTATAATAACCCTGGTGTGAAGTACTCTAGAGTTATTACCAGCGCACTGTAAAATTTCAGATTTTTCTAAACTCATTTTAGTGTCATGTACTCAAAATAACCTGTAAATATGTGTTGCTAGATATTGATGATCAGACGCCACAGCTGTATGTTACAAGCAGTTTATGTATTTGGAGAAATGATGTTTCAATGGCATCTCAACACTGACTGTATAATTCCATTCTGAGTTTGGTCAAACTATTTCCGTCCATGACTGACAGGTTACACAATCTGTGGTGGAAGGCAGTCGCTAACTCATTTAGAAGCTTTAAATGTCCTTGAATTACTTTAACAGCACAAAATTGATTCCACTGCGGAGACATCCACTCTGGATAACTTATAATTGGTTGCATTCAGGCGTAACAAACCACAGGCCAGGAGGTTACAGCCAATTATTTTATATAAGAGTGCAGTTAGCAACTGTCTCCTCAAAAGCGTAAATAGTCCAATAAAAGTAGAGGATTACTAAGAATGTCAGTTTGAGCCTCAGATCTCTGAAAAACAAGTCAGGAAGTAATGAAAATCTAGAGTCAGTATGTGCCTTTTGTGTGATGAAAAGAAAGGAGCCGGCGGAGGAAAGGGTTCATACTTTCACTGTCTGTATATTTCTCAGTGATTATTTAGCCAAAAAATGTATATAAACTATATAGTTTTACTTGTTATTCATCACAAAATGATCAAAATGGTGAATTTCTAATATACGGTAATATCAATACAGTATGCTTTAAATATCTTTCATGCATTTTTTCTCTCGTGAAATCAGCCCATTCTAATTCAAGGGGAGACTCTACAGGTGAATAGGGTAAAAAAGATGAACTAATAGATGTCTCCATGAAACTTCCCCAGTTGATTACTTACATTAAGACAATTATTTTTTGCATAACAAGTTTTCTGAAAATGTGTTTAAATATGCAAATGATGCATATTCTTATTAAATATGTACGAATTTGCATACATTTCCAGAACAGAAATCTGAACATTGGATCTAGCCAGGTTCAAATTTGTGTTTCATTTTGTCGACATAATAGAGTAGAGATTTTTACAGAGGGAATTATGTTTATCCCTTTTTAATCACTGTCAACAACCATAAAAATATAAATTTTTGCAATGTTTTAGGACTAAAATGTTCTATAAATCAGGCTATGAATGATACATGAACAAACCCCTCTGTAAAAACCTTCAGAATATAGACAGGAATGAAACTGGAGAGTTTGGTGAATGTAAGTGCTACTGAAGTGCAGATTTCTGTCTCAGAGTCTGAGAAAAAAACTAATTTTAAAGAAAACAGCCTTTAAAGATATGGATTGTAAAATTCCAAACATTTTTTTCAAGAAACAACAGGAGAATAGCGTAAAAAAATTAACTAACAGATATCCCCATGAAACTTCCCCAGTTGATTACTTATTCAATTTTATGTTTAAATATGCAAATTAGGCATTAATTATGCTATTTTTTGGTGAATTTAGGAGAAATCCACTGACACAAATAGAAAAATTGTAGTGAAATAAACACCTAAATGTGTATTTTGGATGTTTTCTTTCCATTAGTCTGAATGAAGACATGCTATGGAAGCAAAATAGCCCAAAATCTCAAAATTGATCAGTGCATGAAAAATTGTTTTTGCCTGGGGTGTTGGAAAAATAAACATATTGGTTTGGTGTCACCGCTCTGAACCGAGCCTCCCTTTGCTGTTCAGGGTGGTGAGTTTAAAGCTAAAGTAGAGACGTGGCTGTGCATACTGAACTACTGGGGCGTACGTACCATCAGCCATCTTCTGCAAGTCCTTGAAAATGCGAAGGTGGTGAGCGAGGTCTGTAGCCAGAATGACGTCTCTGATCAAATCCAGCATGCGTGTATAGTCCTAAAAAAACATCAACAATAACTTAAGCTTGCACATACAGGGATAGCAGAATGAAGTAAATGCAAATTAAAGCTGCAGTGGGGAACTCTGAGCAAATATGATAAAATGTTATCTATATCCTGACAGTAGTGCATGAGACAGATAATGTGTGAAAATAAAATTCATGATCCTCTGTGTCCTCCTAGTGGCTTTTGCAAGATTTTACCGCACCTGAACAAAAACTACCAATCAGAGCCGAGCAGCTTCTACAGCAGCTGTCAATCACTGCTCTCGTATTTTTGTGTACTGTTTAGCTGTAAAATGAGCAAGTTTGTTAAAACTGTCGAGACAAAACCAAGCACTGCCAACCGGCCGGAGCAAACTTTCTCATTTTACAGCTAAACAGTACACTAAAGGATGTTTCTGAAAACATTTGAGGTGAGAAATAGGCATTACAGTAACAGATTATTGATTCATGTTTGATCAGCGCTGCCTAGTCCGACAGTTTGATCGGAGTTTGCTTGTGATTGACAGCTGCTGTAGAGACTCCTCAACTCTGATTGGTTGTTTTCGTCCAGTCTGTGAAATCTTGTAGACGCAATTAGGAGCACCGGAGGACGCCGGAGGACACCGGAGGACACAGAGGCACACGATTTTTTTCACACATTATCTGTCTCATGTACTACTGTCAGGATATAGTGACAGTTTAATAAAAATAACTTGTATTATCATATTTGCTCCAAGTTACTGGCTTGAGCTTTAAAGGTGAGAGACATGACTTGTAATGTGTGGATGTCAGATTTCATATCTTACCTTCCTGTTGAACTTCTCAAAGATGTTGCAGCCGTGAGTGTTCAGAATGGCGATGGCCTGGGCAAAGTGATGTCTCTGTCACGGCAAATAAAGCGCGATGGGAAAAGGAATGAGCACACTTGAATTTCTAAAGGAATGTTGAGTCATGTTGCGATGCAACAAGCAAAACCAATTTACATGCCTCCCAGTGCCTCTGCAAGGAATTAAAGTTTGACGTTGGCCACTAGGTGTCGTACCAGCACAAAACAATATCAGTAGATCACACATACTGAAGTTCATCAACAAGAAAGGAAGAAACGAATATAAGAAAATTGGGTAACATTTAATTGTACAGGTCCGCAAATTTCATGGTAATAAGGTGATAATTATCAAGTAACCTATTTGAAATTTCTTTGGAATTGCTTCCAAATTACCCCAATATTTACCTCAAAATTGATCAAAAATTACTTTGTTTGGCTGTCTTGACTTGGGACTTGACTCTGGACTTTTATTATTATTATTTTATATCTATTATAAACATTATTTAATAATTATATTCTGCTATTTCCCAATAAGCAGTAATAAATAGCTGGTCATTTATTTAATACATTTCCAGGAAAAGAAAACAAAGTTAATTGATATCCTTTATTTCCATTTCTGCTGGTAAATAGATAATAATTAGCAAATAACTTAATTGAAATTTCTTAAAAAAAACTCCCTAAATCATCATATTAGCTACCAGGTTACATTTGTGCAGACAATAAGTCACACAATGGTGAGAGTTGTGCCTGATCAGAAGTGTTTTCTATTAGTTTTCCACCTCCGATGAAGAGCAGCACACAGCAGCTTCTCAAGCCTGAGGGCCCTATTTTAACGATTATATGCTATTTCAGCATACAATTATTAAATAATGTTTATAATAAAGACATTTTTTTTAAATTTTGATTTATTTCAAATAGCTTATTTGCTAATTATCACCTAATTACCATGAAATTTGAAAATTGTATTTACTCAGTCTACAAAATTAAATTCAACACAATATAATACACTGATTAGCATTGAGGTCATAGTTAGTGGTGGTGTGGACTACATTATATTCAGAGGTGCTTCTAATATTCTGCCCCCCCACGTGTGTAAATGGGAATGACAGAATCACCTCTCAACATAATATAATCCAGTACAACACAACCTTTAACTATGACCTCAGTAATAATAACAATTACTCATTTCTGACGGTATAATTCATGGCAGAACTTAACAGAACTAAATTTGAATAAAGCTTTATATAGGCACAGATCCGTCATGTTGTTACAGCTCTGATAGATTCCCAGTCAGCTGTGGGATGTATACAGTAACTGGTTACCTCCATCACAGATCCCTCTGAGCTGTAGAGAGCAGCCAGCACAGATTGCTGAAAATAGAAACAGACAGACAAATGAAACACAATCCGTTTAGTGTACACGTTACATTGATTCAAATGAAACATAATCCTTCAGTAAAATCCACCTCTTTAACTGTACTTGTCAGCTTTAATGTGGATCATCAAAGAGAGACAAATCCTAAAAGAAGCTGATAAAACGATGACCTTTGTTGCATAATGGGAGTTGGTGTGTGCGTCATTGAGGTGCTGGAGGGTTGTGCATGATTATAGTGGAGCAGAGCAACATGCTTCTAGTCACAATGACATCTAGTGTCTCACTGAGGCGAATTCACACATGAGGAGACTCTGATATCAGTATGAGCCTGGCTCTTATTATCCATCTATGCATCTAAAAGTAAAATTTATAGTCTGCATTTTTAAAGTGCAGGTGCAGTGCTGCTCTTCTACCCTCTAATCTCCCCTTTGTCTCATTTTTGATGCTTCACCCTAAGCCCTCTAATACAGTGGATCTCCTTTTCGAGTCGGCTCGACCCCCCCAAAGAAATCAGTTTAGTTTTAACAGCTAGCACCGAGGCTTTGTCCAATGTACTCCAGGTATTGTGGATTTTTGATGCGTTCTGTGACTTTTTCTCTCCCCTGACCCGCTGGTCATCAGAAAATCATATGCCCTAGGCAAGATTTTAGCTGGTGCACCTCCCCCCTGGGAAAGGGGGTAAATATCGCTCCAAAGTGGAGCTGTCTTTAACACGAGGTCCGCGCCACCTCAGTGGCAAACGGTGGTGTTATGGCCAGGTTGTTTGTGCCCCCTCCGGCACTTGGTGCCCTACGCACAGCGCATGATGCGTGTGTGCCTAGTGGCGGCGCTGGCCCGCACACTTTGACTCTCACAAACACTCAATAAAATATAATACGAGGCAAATTATATCACTGGTACATGTAATGTCAAAACCATCCCTTAGTCTAAAATATGTCATTTTATTTGTAATATGTTATTATCTGGCGACCCCCAGAAATGATCTCCCAACCTCCAGGATGAGAATCACTGCTCTAATAAAGCAGAAATATAATTTGTGTTCTTACTGAGTCGACTTGGAAAGAGTTGTTGGTGCCACGGTGGTCCAGGTCATGGCACATACAGGAGACAAAGAGAGCTAGAATCTCTATTTCCCTAAAGACAGAAGAAAGGAGGAGCTTTAAGGATTGAAACAACTAAACATTTTGCTACTTGTGTCACCAGGGAGATAAGTGTTTTATACGTACTCGAGGTAGTTGGAGAGCCCTAGGTTTTTGTAGAGCAGGTAGCAGAAGTGTGAGACAGAGAAGGCGTGCATCCAGTTGTGGTAGGGAGGGTCCCTGTAGCCTTTCTTCACCATCAGACAGAACCTGACACCAAAGCAGCAGTTTAATTATCATCGACAACACAGCATGCAACTAGTGACGCATGTAATCCAGTGATTTTCCAATATGAAATTGAGTGATTTCTTTATGAGCTATGGAGCAGGTTTATTCTTGTTCCGTTTCTTTCTTTCAATTAAAAAAAACTGTCAAGATATTATGTGTGAAGTAGCACCAGAAATTGTCCCTCCCAACCCACCCATCCACAAATTTAAAGAATAATTTTGACTTGAAACACATGTTCCAATAATTTTCCCGCTCTACTGTTACTGCTCTGTCTACTCCAACACACTATAAAGTTGTTGACAAGAATGTGATCATGGAAAAGGATTAAAAATAGGGATTGAATAATTAAATCATAGGTAAGAAGAGTGAAAAATCAACAATCAGAAACAATTTATTAATGCTTAAAGTAACTGGAGGACACACTCATACACTCTTATATTCAGTATATGAATTGATGGGGTTGTCAGACCTGGCGAGAGTGTGCTGGTCAATCTTGTATGTGTTGATGAAACCCATGTCTTCAAACATGCTGAGGATGCACTGCAGACACACACAACAGGATCAGTTACATTTCTTTGTTTCCGCTTTTTTTTTTGTCTCTAATCCCTCTCTGTCTCTCTCTCTCTCTCTCTCTCTCTCTCTCTCTCTTTCTCTCTTCTTCTTCTCTCAACCTCTGTGTCTTACCAGCGGCGTGTTGTCGTCAGGTAGGGAGCGGGGCGTGTACGTGAACTCAGCGAAGCACGGGTGGATCTCGATCACGGGTTCGACCCCCGTCACCAGCAGTTTAGTCACCTCTTCCTCTGAAACCTGCAACGTACACATACTGAATCATATTGAGTAAATAATACGGACGGTGTCAGTAAATACGATGCGTCTGTGTGTGTGCGAGAGTGAGTGAAATGTACAAATGTGATTTTACCTTCATGTGGTACATCATCATCTCGTTGGCCAGGTGGGACCTGAACTGAGCTTCATGGACTCTCTTGTAGAGCAGAGACTAGAGACACAAACATCACATTACAGCAACACTATACAGTTTATTTAGTGTCACATACAGTTTACAGTATGTGACACTGTATGTACTGTCCCTGGCTACTATATGACGTACAGTTCAGTTACAGCACCAGTAGGAGCACAGCCAAGAACGCTCTTCTTTTTCTTCATTTTGAAAAAAGATAACTGGGTAGACTTAGATGGTGTATGATCTTTGGGATCAAAAAGAGCTTGATTTTAACCTTAAGAGACCCACATCGACCTGTTTTGGTCTTTATTATGGGGGGTCTTTAGGGGGAGAAAGCAGGTCAACAGCAGATGTCGCATAGGAGTGGTGTACATCATCTGAAAGCTGGGAACCTGAAGATTAATTTGAGATGCAGCTCAGCACTGTGTGTCATGTTGTTCTTGTCCCAAATCAGAAATACATATGAATTAATTAAAATAAATTGTGAAACTGTATAAGGGCTTAGAACATTATGATGGAAGTATATGATGGCCATTTCCATGCTCTAATAATGCTCTATTATGTCTCATAAGTCGTTGCAGCAATTTCTGGGTTGATACCATTTGTTACACAGATTCGGTGCTAAATTTAACCATGTTTTACCACTCGAGAAATAATAAAAAATGATTAATAATCCCTCAAAAATACCACATTATGACACTAAGACATTGACGGACACCACAGAAAAAGCCATGCTGTGATTTGGCATCAACATTTTTTGACATTTTCTGCAGGAATTGCATTTTTGGGCGATTGGATGGCGAGCACTACTGTTCTGGAAACTGCTCAGAAACCCCCTTATAGTCAATATAGCTAGGAAAGCCATCCATCCTCTCAATGCCCTAGGTCTCTAGTTTGTGACTGTAAAGTTTCATGAGGCTGTGATTATCCTAGAGGTCACAACAGGTCATTTTATACAGTGAGGTCAAATTTCAAACACGTCACAATATCTTCAGAAAAAGCACCAATCACAAACTGCTTAATATAGATCATCCTGCTGAACCCATTTCTGTCCCAACCCGCATTATACTGTACACCATGATACAGAGGGAGCATACATAAATAATGCATGTGGTCATGTGTAAATGATTAACGAGCTGCCTGGAAGGTAATTATTTCCCCAATCAAATATCTTTATAGTTTATAGATAAACTATTGAGTACCTGCAGTCATTCAAAGGTCAGACGCTACAAGAGCTGCATAATATGAAGGTGAATCGGAAACGCTGTATAAAATATCATCACAGCTGTACTTTCTGTATCAGCTCGTCCTTCCTTCCTTTATCTACGGTCTCTCTGCTTTAACTCCATTACAGTGCCTTTCTTATGGCATGTGAAATCAGTATTAAATCCTTTAAATTACTCAATCAACTGTGAGACTGCTTAGAGGCAAACTAAATCAACCCAGTTAAATAAAGTTTAATCAATATTTCCACTATGTTCTGGTAAAAGGTGAAAGTTGCTGCAGTAATGAGAAATATGATGACGAAGTTTGATCATCATATTCTGAAAAACCTGTTTTACAGCAAATGAAAAAAACAAAACATCTGAGATTATAAACATTGGGTTGTTGGAGGTGCTGATAGCAAACAATTAGAAAACAATGTCAACAATAAAAACCATAACAATATAACATAACAGCCCATCTTCATGAGCTACTTCCACTAGCGTAGCTGAATGTGTGTTAATGGGTTTGCAGCAGTCATACAATGCCTACAAATTACACCATAAAAAGCCACTCAGATCCATCACAGACTGAATCTCTTTAAATTTCCCTCGAGGCTTCGCTCTGCTCCGCCTTGACTGAGCATTTTGTTCCCACTGAACTGATCCCATTTTGCCAGACGGGATCCATCTTTCTGACAGCACCAACAAAGGATCTACCACACTGTTTTAAGGGGACACCTAATGATGGATACACTGTAAACGCTTATTATTTTCTAAACTTTCTTTTATTCCTCTCATGCAGTCAATTCAATAAGGGATTATTAAGGTCCATGACACAGATGACATTATTATACATTCATTTTGTGAGCTATGTTTCAAAACCAAGCTGAGTTAATGACCTGGGATTGTTTACAATGAGTATGAAGATGAATGTGTAGCTTAAAAAATGCTGCTGCATTTAATCCCTTTTCATGTTTTACACGTTTTCATTGCTGCTAACAGAGATAATAAGAGGAAGTGATAGAAGCTATTGCAAAATGAGATGTCTAAGTTGTTAATTCATTCACAACTGATCATATTTATCTAGCAACTGTGTAGTTTATGTAATTTATGCTTAATATGCTTGGTTTAAAGATGGGCTTATTTGTTTCTTCATATAAAAAAAACGAGTGTTTTGACTGGTGTGGTGGCAGCATTTAAATAAATATACCGCAAACAATTTAATGTCCTGTTCCTGACCAGACGTCTGTGTCTATTCAACATAGCGTAACAGAAGATGTAAAGGTTATAGAGAGTCAGACAGACTTACATGGGCAATGCTGATACCACAGTAGATGGAGAACGCCGTGGCCAGGTCCTCGTCAAAGCGGTTGAACCACGGCCCGTTCATTTTGTTCACCAGCTCAGCCACTCCAATCACCTCTAGACGAAGGAGGATTCAAAGAAAGAGGACAGAAGTAAAGTTGGAGAGAGGAAAAAGACGGTGAGACATTGAAGGAGGCGATGAGTTGAAGAAGTAAATGAAAGAAAGTTGATGATGAAGAAAAATGGGTCGAGGAAGATGAGAGTCAAGGACGAGGAAAACGAGGCCCACAATGCAACAGTCAGAGGTGCAGAACAGAGTCAAATAGAAAAAATTAATTTCGCACCGAAGCTGAACCTAATTGCACATAAAAAGATCTGAATGACAGTTTTCTATATAGAGACAAATCACTAAAGAATCTAAAGTTTATCTGCTTGGATACGGCGAGAAGTAGGGAGCACCATCAAAGTCTGAGCTTTGTGTAATTTCTAAGTATGGAACACACCGAGGATGGTTGCCTCTTCAATCTGCACTTTAACATTTAGCAGCAAAGGATGTGATGTAACAACTCTTTGTGCTATTCTGAGAGAGCAGCTGTGTGGAAACGCAGCTTCGTTTTTAAAAGGAAGAGTAGGTATGTATACTGTAGAGGACAAGAGAGGAACAACTACCAATAGTGTAACAAAGCTGAATCTGATTTATTCTATTATCAGTATCCTCGCTATTGCAGATATCAGCGCATTGTTGGACTCTACATGGGTAACTGGGCACCTCCCTTTACAGATAACAGATGTCGCCACATTGTGTGAAAGTAAGAAACAAGAATTAACTGCCTCGCGACTGTATGCCTCCGCCATAGACTGTATATAAAGATGGACGACATGACAGCTCCTTAAAAGTGAAGCCCGACCATCTGGATCGCCCCCTGGTGGCTGGCTGCAGTATAGGTCATAAATCCCGCCCCCGCCATGTTAGCAGATGGGACATGGGCCAAACTAAAAAGTCAAAGTAGTCTGATAAGTTTGGTTTTAATGAGTTATTTGTTGCTGTAAAAAGGAGGTGAGACGTCGTGATTGACAGCTGCTCTGAGTGAAGTAGTCGCGGTGACGGAAGCTCGGGAATTGTACTAGAGAGGAGATGTAACTTTAACTTTCCATTACGAGTCTGTGTAATAGAACATGTGTCAACTACTCATATATATCTATACTATATCATTGTTTGTATGCATTAATCTCCAATTTGTGATATTGGTTATATTATTTTGTCTTCTTATTACTGTAACTTGTATTAAAGGTGCTTTAATTACAAATAAAGTTTGAGTGAGAAAGTTTTGATTGAAAAAAAGAAACTTTTTGTGTATGTTGAGTGAAAGAAGTCTTTGTGCGTGTGTTGAAGTCATTGTTGCTACCGTTGTTCTCATCTTTGATGGGGAAGCAGAGGATGTTGCGAGTCTTGAAGCCGGTGCTGTCGTCCACACCGCGGTAGAACAGAGGATGGGAGTAGGCGTCCTTAATGTTCAAGGTCTGCCCGGTGGTCGCCACGTGACCTGCAATACCCTGATCTGCTGGAATACGAAACTCCTTCTGCACTCACAAACACACACACACACACACACACACACACACACACACACACACACACACACACACACACACACACACACACACACACACACACACACACACACACACACAATTGCTTATGTCATCAAGATTATTATTCTTTTAAACTTTTGTCTTTTAATTGTTGACAGTAGAGTCAGGCAGGAAATGTGAGCGAGTGGGCGACAGCATAACAAATGCGACGCCGACGTTGTAATTACAACGTCCTGCGTTCCAGTCTGGATCGGGGACCTTTTGTTGAATGTCATTCCCTTTTTCTCTCTCCCATCATTTCCTGTCAATCTCTACTGTCAACTCTCTAATAAAGGCATGAAATCTGTCCTCTAAAAGGTCTCAGCAAAGACACGTAAACCTGTCCGTGTTTGTGTGTGCTCGTGTGTCGTACCTCCTCGTCACTAACCACGCCTCCGTCAAACACCTTCGCCACCAACTCATGACTGACGCGATCCAGCAGGAACACTGAACAGCTACAGAAACAGAGAGAGAGTAACAGAGAACGAGGGAGAGAAAATGAGCATGTTTTTTTTTTTTTTATCTCATTTCATTTCAGGTCATTTTGTTACTTTAATTAAAAGCGGCAAGTCGGTTAAGAACAAATTGCCGAGATAGCCTTTTCAAATGGAGATAAAGACATTCACACTGCACACACACACACACACACACACACACACACACACACACACACACACACAAACACACACACACACACACACACACACACACACACACACACACACACACACACACACACACACACACACACACACACACACACACACGCTCTCTTTCACACACACATTGAAACATCCCTTTGAAGATGAATCAGAGGGCTTACATCTCTGCATCACTGAGGTTCCTGGCCTCCACTATAATTTCCTGTAACAGCACTGACACATCATCTGAAAGAATTAGAGAGAGACAGAGAGGGGGTTAGAGGTGAGAGAGAGAGAGAGGAAACAAAAGGAAAACAGAGGAAATAACAGCAAAGCCCAGATAGAGAGAAACAGAGATTATACAGCGAGTAGCGGTGGATTAGCTGTACAAGCTGATAAGAGCTTTTGTAATCAGCGGTTGGGTACAGTGAGAGGGCAACTTGCTCTACCAGCAGATCAATTCTTTGCACCTGCAATCACGCAATGAATCATCAATGACTTATTCTGCAGTTACTGCTCTCACAGATCAGAATCTGACTCAACGTAATTATAGCTTTAAATGCCCTTTTGATTTTACGGTTATGATCCTGGGTGTAATCACCTTTTCCGGTAATATCTCATTCAATTACGTGCGCCATTCGTTTCACTATACTGATCACTTAAATATCGGCCATTAACGCAAATTGTCCTACAACGATCTTTCTTCACAGAACTTACCCAAGTGTGTGAAGAGATTCTTGGCCACTTGTAAGAGCGCCTGCGTGGAGAAAACAGTGGAAAAGCTCTTTAACTTCATGCATATTTACTTGTATGCATGTGTGAGAGTGTGTGTGGGCATGTGCAGTACGTACCTGGCACTCCACTTTGAGTTTCTGTTCTTTCTGGAAGGCCAAAGTTGAAGTGAGGACCGTTGAAGTGTAGCAGAAACAGTGCTGGATCGCATGTTCATCTGCCTCTGTGTGTCTGTGATGGAGAAGACACTGAATTTAGACACAGCTAATAGGCTGCTGTGGGACTTAGCAAACATCAGATATTCATATTATACATAGCCTACTTTGTGCAATCTGGTGTTGCTAGTAAAACATTTAAGAAAGTAGAGCTGAAACAGTAAATTAATTGATTGTTTGATCATCAGAAAATGAATCTGCAACTAATCTGAAAATGGATGAATCATTTTTCAAGCGAAAACTCATTCTCTGGTTCCAGCTTCTAAATAATGAGGATTTGCTGCTTTTACTGTTTTATATCATTTTAAACTGAATATTTTGGGATGTTTTGTCATCTTTAGAAAATTGTGACTGATATTTTTCACCACTTTTTAAGATAGTTTTATCAGTGGTGGAATGTACATCTACTCAATTATTATTAATTATTTATTTGATTATTTTAAAGTACTTGTATTGTTTTTGTATTTCCATTTATGATCATTTATACTTCTACTCCACAACATTTCAGTGGGAAATATTGTACTGTTACTTTTCTGGTCAAGATTTTATACATAAAACAGTTTATAAATGATGCAGTGTTATAGATAAAACTACCCAACGGTATATAAAGCTGTTCAAATTACACTGAATGAATAGTCATATTCATGAAAAGTAATATTCCAATAATACGTATATGATAAATGTAACACTCTGGAGCCATTTTGCATAATTTGATACTTTCAGGGCTGCAACTAACGATTATTTTCATTGTTGATTAATCTGTTGATATTTTATCGATTAATCGATTAGTTGTTTGGACTATAAAATGTCATAAAAATGTTGATCAGTGTTTCCCAAAGCCCAAGATGACGTAGAGGAGTAAAGAAACCAGAAAATATTAACATTTAATAAGCTGATATCAGAGAATTTAGATTCTTATTTCTTAAAAAAATACTCAAACTGATTAATCAATCATCAAAATAGTTGGCGATTAATTGTTGCAGCTCTAGATACTTTAAACAAGTTTTTTTTTTAAATTTATGTTCTTTACTTAAGTAAGTTAAAATATCTCATTACTTCTTCCACCACTGCGTTTTATAGATCAAACAATTAATGGATTATATGGGAAAAATAAGTGGTAGATTAATTGGTAATGAAAATAATCCTTAGTTGCAGCTCTAAAAGAAAGGCATGATGCATAATTATTGACTAAAAAAACAGATGAAGAAAGAGCAACTTACAGCTGTCTGAAGTTACTGTAATACGTCTAAATGAGAGAAAACAGAGACAAATTCTGGTTTCCTGCAGGTGCTGAATGTGAGCGTTACTCTCCTTCAAAATTAAATGACGTGAGAACTTGACAGCATTAAGCAGGCAAATGAAGACTGATTAATGAAATTATCTGCAGTGACCACAGTGATGCTGGTAATTGCCTGCAGTTATCCCTCTCAGCCTACAGAGGGCAGTGGCACGTCATTGTGTAGACGTCCGGAGCCGTGTGTAGCTCAAGGGCTTCCAGGAATCTAGACTCCCAGGAATCCTAGCAAGGGTGGCAGTATTTGACCCGAGCCTGGAACGGGCCTGGGAAGCGCAATTTAAGAGCAATTAAGTTCATACTCTCAATATTTATCAGTCTCGTAAATCAGGCTCAGAATAATGTTCTGAGGTACCAGCTCGTTATTTCCAGTTTAGATAGAAAATGGTCTAAATGTCCGCAGCTAGAAGGAGAAGCAGCAGGAATCCGTTTCCAAATGACCAGAAGTTGGACACACACAGCAGGAAGGAACCCCACTTTAAACACAAAGAAACTGGTACTTTTTTGAAAAAGACTGTAAGCTAGAATGTGTTTGGTCTTGTGTGACGCTGCTCTGGAATTGGATGCAGTTTCTCAAAGGTACAGACAGCATGAGACCTCAGAAATACATCAAACAGCCAAACAACATGGCCTTCCAAACAACATAAAACCTCATCATGTGTTGGCCTTCTTATATATATATCTTACAGTTTTTCTCATTCGCTTTGGCTCAATTCTTGAATGAGAATATGTTTTTTCAAAACAATAAGTTCAAACCTCTGAACAATTAGTTTGTTTTTCACAACAGATTAGAATCTTTCATTCATTCAAGCAAATTGCACGTGTTTTGGCACATGTGCAAAAGAGTCACTCCAATTACCACTTGTACATGTCATGCTGATCAAAACTGATGAGTTGATTCTCAGTGAAGTTGTCGTCCTCTTCATAACTTCCAATCACTCATCGTTTGAGCCATCACATGCAAAATGATCCATTCAGTTATCAAAATCTGTCAGACATACATGTATATTACATAAATATCTATGACGACGAGGTACAATTTGTTGTTTTTGAACTGAACTAGCGCAGGTTTTTTCATTGTTGCATGTTTGTTGTTGTTTTTTTTTGGCATAGATGACTTTTTGTGGCAAAATGTCTGTTCACTGTATCTGGCTTTACATGAAACATCAAAAGTGAATTTTTCTGTTTATAATGCATGTAACACATTGCTACACAAATACTGTAAATGTACTATATACATACAAATGAGCATATCCTTTTTCTGTGCAACTATTACAGTATTGTAGAGTATTTGACCTATTGTTGAAATGGGAATCTGAAAAGCTCAGTGAGATACACAACAGCATCCAGCAGGACAAAAGTTACATTCTTGTATAATACAGTCAGTGTCAACAAAAAAGAAGAACAAAACAGAGATTTGTATAATAGAAACATTTCCAGTTGACTGCCGTGGTGAAAAAACATCTAAACATTTTGACCAGTATGGCTCACACGATGACAAAACATCTTTTCATTTTGGCTCCATTGACCAATTTACTGACACAATAGCTTTTGAAGCATGAATGAAGAGTTTTCGGTGAGTAACTACTTTTTGCAAACATGCAATAGAATTATGCTGTCCCATCAAATAGTTGTGACAATTGCACTTACAGTTTAGAGAAAGTGAAGACTGTTTCGAAAAAATGAGCCAAAGCAAATGAGAAAAACTGTGTATATATATATTTGCTGGCACCAAACCTGAGTAATGGACCTGTTAGTGGGGTCACAATATGTTTCTATGTGCCTGTGTCCTGAGGTAAGAGGCTAATTTACACTTTTAGGAGGCCAGCCAAAGAGAAGTTCTAATAAATTCTGCATATTATGAATATGCAATCTACAGTATATGATGAGGGGATGTATCTTTGCGATATATGCCTCTACTAAAATCTGGATGACTCTGCTTGGGGCAAAGGATATAGATTTATCACATTTTATGCACAGTCGCGACCATAATCCCGCTGCTGTTACTATGGTAATGAGATGCCAGGTCTGTCATCAGTGCCACTGGCAGAGGGAGAAATTATAGGACATGATCCCGTCTCATCTATCTTAGTCCTCAGAGAGAGAGAGAGAGAGAGAGAGAGAGAGAGAGAGAGAGAGAGAGAGAGAGAGAGAGAGAGAGAGAGAGATGCAAAGGAGAGGGATTGTACTGTATGTAGATAGATATAGATATATATAGATAGATAGATAGATAGATAGATAGATAGATAGATAGATAGATAGATAGATAGATAGATAGATAGATAGATAGATAGATAGATAGGAACTTTCCTCTCACTTCCAGATTGTTTCTTAAACAAACAGACACAGCTGGAGTGCGTTTATACAGACTTCTGTATTTAGGAGATAGCAGCTTTGCTCCTGGCAGGATCACACGCACGCACGCAGGCACACATGCACGCATACACACACACAAACACACACCAATGCATGCCAAAACATGGTGCCAAACCAGGCGGCCAATCCACCCGCTGTTAGACTCATGACCTGACTCTAGATCCTCACATAGCCATCTGCATCGTCACACACACACTACTGTGATTCGACACAGGCTCCATAGTGAAGGTATCCATTCACATTCAGCACATTCTGCTGGTTAGCGGCAGATTTTAACTCTCCACTGCTATAAACTCAACAAATCTGAGCTGTTGAGCTCAACCAATCGGGCCTTCCCATCCCAACATTATTGTAAGCTGCTGTCAGATAAATCTCTCCCATGAGTCAGCACTTCAGGAATTAGGAAAAGTCAAATCATCTTCAGACTGAATCACAGCATTTTAAATATACTTCAGCAATAAGTCATCGCTGGCTAAGTTACAGTGATTTCAAAGGTAAGCTAAGAGGTTAAAAAAATGTCTGATTTTGCCTTAGGAGCTCTGCTCTGCATGAAATGGTTCAGCGTGATCTTATGATCACAAAAAGGAAAAAGATTAATGATAGCTTACAGTATGATCACAGTAGGGCTGACGATTATTTTCATTGTTGGTTAATCTGTTGTCTATTTTATCGAATAATCTATTTGTTGTATCCAGGGCCGGCTTAAGGCATAAGACATATAGTCAGTGGCCTAGGGCGCCACCTTCCGGGGGGCTGTTCATCCTCTAAAAATAAATAAATGAGTAAATAAATGCCGGTGGGCCTCCTTCCTCATTTTCTGCATTGAGGTAACAAATGAACAAATAAATAAATAAATAAATAAATACACTTTTCACCCCCGTAACTCTCTTTCTCACACTTTTTCATCTGCCCGGCCGCAATCATTTGTTACTAAAAGTGTAAATTGTAGTGAAACTGACTAAACACTTTTAAGCCAACAATATCAGGGACCAATTGTTTATTGATAGTATAATAAATGCCGTTATTTATGAAAATATAAATCTTAATTTTTGTCTTAAAAACATTGTGATGTCTGACGTGTGTTGCGGTTTATTGGGAAAGGGTTATAGGGTTCTCGGGGGTTGAACCTTAACCCTAACCCTAGAGTGGCGCCCAAATCCGAATTTCACCTAGGTCACCAAAAGGGCTAGAGCTGGCCCTGGTTATTTCGTCTATAAAATGTCAGAAAATGGTGAAAAATGTCAATCAGTGTTTTCCAAAGCCCAAGATGATGTCCTCAAATGTTTTGTCCACAACTCAAAGATATTCAGTTAACTGTCATAGAGGAGCAAAGAAACCAGAAAAAATTCACATTTAAGAATCTGGAATCAGAGAATTTTGACTTTTTTCTCTTAAAAAATTACTCACACCGATTAACTGATTATCAAAATAGTTGGTGATTAATATAATAGTTGACAACTAATCGAATAATCGTTGCAACTCTAGAACACAGTCTTTCGCATACATACATTCATACATACATACCTCTGCCCGCCCTGCTTGTTGAAGGCGCACGCTAGCGCCACCACCTGACCGGTGGCCCTGCTGGCCACTGGAACACAAAGCAAGGAGGAGATCTCACAGCCCAACATGCTGGACAGCTGCCGACGCTCCTCCTGAGAGGAAGAGAGGCAGAAACATCTGTTCAGTATGAAGGCAAAATAGATGGATAGATAACAAAGAAAGAAAGAAAATGTCTCCTTACAGCACTGATGTCCTGAAGGCGAATTGACTTCTTCTTCTCGACAACCTGACCGAAGCGTCCAAACATCAGCTGAACAGAGGAAAGCAGACAGATAAAGAGAATCAGTGTAATGAGGGCGATAGACGGGAAGAAAGCAGACTTGTTGAGCGAGTCCCTGGAGATTCTTTTAGGGCTTAAATATATAAATAAAGGTTGTTTATTCTGCGTGAAGTCTATTACCTCCCTTGTTAAATTAACTCAAACAACCCATCTAGGGTGCGTTTTTTTTGTGTCCTAATATCTCTCTACACTAACTACTATCCAGATTTCACACATCATTTAGCCCGGGGTACACTGTCTGCACCATAATGGAAACCTGTTAAAAATGCTACGTCTGCACCACAGCCAGGGAGATTTAAAGCGAACCCAAAGAAAGTGATTACTTGCCCAAATTTCATAATTATAACCCCTGCCAGGGATTATAAGAGATTACACGTGGGGGGTTTATTCTGTCGTGTCAGTCAAAGAGACCTACACGCAGGGTTACAACACTTGCATTAAAAGTATGCTCATTAAAAATGGCAACAAACCTCCCTTAATTTAACTTAGTGTACTACCTCATGGCTCCCAGTGTAAAATAGACAAGTGAATGAATGAACGACTGAATGAAGAAGCAGTGACGTAGGTTACCAAAGTAAGCTAATCAATAAGGTTAGAAATAATGTGAACGCTAGAACTAGCTGAGTCAAAGTTAGCTGTGCTAAGTTTGGAGATAACTGAAAGGGTTAGTTTAAAAAAAAAAACAATATCAGTTTAAGGGTACGCTATATTTAAAATATTTTCATCGCTTTACCTCGCCATCAAACAGCCCTTTTCGATGGGGAACTGAAGCCGTTATATCGGTGTCTTCATAGCCACCAGACCAGACTCCATTCACAAAAACAGTAATTCTACCTCTCAGAACACGGGAGCAGCTGGTGTACTGCTGCATCGATCGGTTAATTTGTTTGTGTTATTGTGTGACTTTCGGATCCGAACTAACGTGACGTCCAGACAGCAGTGCATTGCTTAGCTTCCGTGCCGGTACTTCTGTCTGTTTCTCCAAACTGGGAGCGTGGCGACATCTAAGTTACTGCAAGTAACACTAATACACAGATATAAGTATATACAGTATACTGTGCATCTAGCAGCGTCATGATGCAGAAACCAGGTCACGTGGGAAAACGTTTTTAGAAGGGCTTGGGAAAATAGCATTTTGACACTTAAACATAAGTTCATTGACCAAGATTTGAATACATAAGGAACACCAATGGGAAGCTACAGTATGATATAAAAATATTAAAAAAAAATAATAATAATGGACCCGCCCTTTAACAGGGAACAGAGAACACAGACCAATACATGCAAATAATGACAGAATGAATATGTGAATATTCATATGAATCCATTCTTGTTTGTTGGACTCACCGGGAAGCTGATCTCCTCCTCCAGGACTTTGTCTCCAACTACCTAAAGGTCACAGAGGTCAAAGGTCACAGCTTATTCAATTGAGTCACTGCTAAAAAGGTAGATGTCATTTGTTTGTGTCATTTTGTCTTTATTTGCATGTGTGTGTGTGTGTACCTGGCAGAAAAGCTGGTGGTTGTCCTCGGACACCAGCAGCAAACAGCAGCACTGCGACCGAGTCTTCTGCTGCAGCTGAAGGAGAACATAAACACAGCATCAGTCCCGATATACAATCACAGAAAAAGCTATCGTTATCAGACTCAGATTGTTTTTAGAGCCTCAATTTGGAGCGTAGGTGAGGTGTGAAGATAAGATTAGAAATCAGTGGACAGTGGAAAACGACTGGGGCTAGGGTGGGGCAAGAATTCAATATTGTCTTCACTGTCTTGCAGCAGCATCAAATTGTGAATGAAGACTTTGTTGGTGTGAACACATTTCTATTATTTACAGAAAATACAAATTAAATATCTGGAACACGCACAATAAAATCTGGAATAAATTTAGACTTTTATTATACTAACATAGTAATGGTGAGAGGATTTATTCAACTGTGATTTTCCAGAATGGTTATTTTACAATAAACAACTTTACATTTCTATACATTATCATATATACTCCCATTAATATTGCATTCTTCACCTTTCACTCATCATCTCTTAAAGGGTTAGTTCAGGTGTTTTGAAGTGGGGTTGTATGAGGTACTTATCCATAATCAGTATATTACCTACGATAGATGACGGTCGGCACGCCCCCAGTTTGGGGAAACAGACAGGAGTTACCGATACCGGCGCAAAGCAATGTACTGCTGTGGATGGGGCCGACAGCAAAACATATTTCAGACACCTTAAAGAAAGGCTCACCTAAGAAAATCAATATCAGTTTAAGTGTACGCTATGTTTAGAATATTTTGCCGTCAGACAGCCCCTGCTAACGGGGAACTGAAGCCGTTTTAACCATCTATGCTTTTGCCAAAGCCACCATACTCTATTGAAAAAACTATAATTTGACCTCGCAGAACACAGGGGTTACTGGTCTACCGCTGCCTTGATTGGTTAGTTTGTTTGTGTTATTATGTGACTTTGGTTAGTTCGGATTCACCAAAGTCACACAATAACACAAACAAACTAACCAATCGAGGCAACGGTAGACCAGTAACTCCTGTGTTCTGTGTAGTAAAATTACAGTTTTTTTTTCAATAGAGTCTGGTTGCTTTGGCGAGAGCATAGATAACGGTTTCAGTTCCCCATCGGAAACATATAGATGTCTCACAGCAAGGTAAACAAGCAAAAATATTCTAAATATAGCGTACACTTAAACTGATATTAATTTTTTTAGGTGGCTAAAATAAAAAGTTTTGCAGCCGGCCTCGTCCACAGCAGTACATTGCTTTGCTCCCGTGTCGGTAACTCCTGTCTGCTTCTCCAAACTGGGGGCATGCCGACCGTCATCTACTGTAGGTAATGCACTGACTATGGATAAGTACCTCATACAACCACACTTCAAAACACTTGAACTATCCCTATAATAAGTGGTCAAATCATGCCGCGGAAATAACAGCAAATATATTCACATACTTTTATTTTCACACAAGATCATTCTTTGAATGTGAAATCCCATAAACACAGAGACAATGTCAGATATAGGTGTCTGTGTGTGTCTAAATGAAGGAGTGTGTATGCTCTCAGCGTCTCTGTAAGACCTGCACAATTGCAACCAATTTCCCGTTGCTATCTGTGATGAGAAACATTTCATTCATAGACTGAAATTCACTCTGAGGTGGGAACACACACACACATACACCTGTATATGCATGATGACACGAATACTGTAGGTTCACAAACATGTACAAGATCACATCCACACACACACTCATACAGTCACACATCATTTTTCTCTGTAATCCATAGAGCTGGATAGAGAACAAGGACACACGCAACATGCACACACGCAGCACAAACCCATGTATAATAATAAACCCCTCCACCCCCTTTTTTCCCCAAATACAGCTAATCCCATGAGAGCCGCCCCGAGCACTTCCCAACAAACTGACGATTCCTCAGAAGCAACAATCTCCTGCTCCTTTTCCTCCCTCCCTCTCCCCTCACCCCTTTTTACAACTGTAACAATAAACAGGCGAAACAAATCATGTCGGATTCAAAATGCATTTTAAAACCCCTGCAGCCTTTTGCACCACCACAACGTCTCCCTCTCCCTTCCTTCAGATGCAGGAATAATACTACGAATTCAGGTTTAGAGGCATCAAAGACTGACGTTTTACATGCAGGCGGCGCCGCCGCTGTGGTTTTGTTCTGCCCCATGGATCAAGTCCTGCGGCATCAAGGTGGCAGGGAAGGTCTGGTAGGTGATGACTGTTTAGATTTTACCATTTTCACAGAAAAATACCCTGATAGGAGCGGATTGCTTTGAACCAATTTTCATAAAAGAGTTTATGTCCTCACGCACCCGAAAGGTATTTATGTTTCCTGCTGCAAGAGGACACTGATCACTGCAGTTAACAGTGAATGAGGTCGTGGAGGCAATTTCCTCATTAATAGAAAATGTCAAGAACTTCTGATAATGCACCAGAGTCCCTTTAATTAAGCAATAATTTAAAGATAAAACGATCAACATTTTAAAGCTGCAGTGGGTAGAAATGGAGCAAATATGATTAAAAAAGTTATTTTTATAAAACGGTCACTATTTCCTGACAGTAATAATATGAAAAAAATTGTGTGCCTCTGTGTCCTCCGGTGTCCTCTGGTGCTCCTAACGGCATCTAAAGGATTTCACAAACCGGAGGAAAACAACCAATCAGAGCCGAGCTGGAGCCTTGCGGTCTCTGAGCAGCTGTCAATCACTCGCAAACTTCGATCAAACGGTCAAACTAGGCAGCGCTGATCAAATATGAATCAATATTCTTTAACGTTAATGCCTATTTTGGTCCTCTAAAATACCAATTTGTGTGATTTTTATATCCCTGACTGAAGTCTGAAGGCTGATATTTAATTGCACCTGTCAACCTTAAAGCCTGTAACACTTGAAATTACAGGTTAACCTTAAAGCTTCCATTTTGAAAGAATTTTATTTTTTAACTCAAGAGTTTTCTCATGTGAGGCAGTTGTTTTAGTTTGTATGGAAGTTCCAAATAAAAGAAGAAAATAATCAAATGTGATGGAGTACGGCATGGTTATTTTAAACCATCTCTTAAAGGGGCTATATGTAAGAATCAGAAATTGCTTGTTCACAGCGACACCTGTGGCCGCAATGTCAACGAAAGTCAGCGTCCTGTTGCTCGCGCTCGCGCTCGCGCTTGTGCTCGCGCTACATTGACATGAACGAGCACCGGTCTAAACAGTGAGGCGACACACGTCAGCTAACACACAATATCACTCTATATTTCACCTGCTTGGCAGTAATGTTAGCTGACCAGAGGAGGGTCTCTCCATGAATCAATGCTGATTCTAGTGCTGGCTTTTCCTTTCTCAGCCTGACGACCGCGGAGGGAAGGGGGGGGGGGGGGGGGGGAGACCGACACCCGGTCGGGACGATAACGTAACTAGCTGCGGAGCCCCGTCACTTCACAAGACACGGGAAACCTCTGTTGGTCTGGAGGAGCTGCAGCAGTTATTTCTGCAAAAACGTCCACTGCAGATTCACCAGATATTCTCAGAGCTAAACTAACTCTTCTGCAGTGTGTAGTGTGCGCGCGTTCACGTGGAGGTGGAGCGAGCCGAGCGGATGAGAACGAGCGCGGTGTGCAAACAGGCAGGAGCAGAGCTGCTGCGCGCTCGCGTACCCACACGCGAGCGCGCATGGGATACCGACCCGTTAAGATTTATGCGCGTGATAAGTTACAAATAGTCCCTTTAATTAAATTTATTTGTGATAACGTTACTGTGATATAAAATGACATACACCGTGATAGAAGATTTTAGCTACTATCAACTCATCTGCCAACTATTTTCTATGTTAATGTTAATGTTAATAATTATATCAGAATATAGTCAAAAATGTCCAAGATTAAATTTTTGACCAAAAGCTATTCAGTAAAGCTATTCAGTTTAATATCACACGAGACGAAGAAAAGCAGCAAATCCTCGCTGGGACCAATGAATGTAAAGTCCTTGATTTCTGATGTGCAGACAAACTCTGAATTAAGTTTCTCCGCTTTACCAAAACTTGTTATAAAACATTCAAAACAAGTCCTTCATGCTCAATAAGTAGCATGAAAGAAAGAATCACAAGTATGTGCGAACATCTATTAAGGTTCTCTGAAGCTCTGAGACTTTGTCCCTTAATGCAGTATAACCTTCAAATCTCTCTCCGCTTCATCTCTCTCTATCTCATATTTTCTTTATCAGTGAATAATTCCACACATTTAAATTGTTGTCAGGTTTCTGCACATACTGAAGCTGATATCTCCTCTCTCTCTGTCTTTCCTCTCACCTACAGCTTTTACCCTCACTGCAATCAATCATTACACCTCTCCCTCTGCTTCCCCCCTAGTCCATCGTATATATATATATATATATATATATATATATAGATATGAAGGGGGCATACTATGGGGAGACTATTGTGTGATAAAAAGCTTATGTTATAGGTAACGACAAGAAGAGGGGAACAAGTCACTGGGAAGGATTTCAAGTTTTGCATGTACCGTACGTCTTTAACTGTGTATGTGTGTGTGTGTGCATGAGGGAGCATATGAAAGATCTCAAGCACTTACATAATTGATGACTTTGAGCTGGAGAGAGGCTGCATCAAGGTCAAAGAGCTCACCTGAAAGAGAAAAGGGAGAGAGAGTGATGGGAGTAAAAACCAGAGAGGAGCGAGGGCAGGCTGGCGTTAAGGTAGACGCGGGAATGCAGAGCATGTACACCAGTGGACAGAAAGCAATCCGGGGAGGGATGCATGGAGACATCGAGGTCGGGGAAGGGTGAACGGGAACCAGCCAACAGAGGGACTAATAATGAAGACAAGACAGGGGATGGAGGGCTGCCTGGACTGCAGATGAAGACGGGAGGAAGGAGCTGGACAGAGAAGCAGAAAGGCGAGGCAAAAAACACTGACGAGACAAAAGCCAACTCATATTTGTTGACAATTACCAGCGAGTAAACAACGTTGATGAATGTTTATGTGCACAGGAGCGGCGTTAGCGAGTCCACTTCCATTATGCATGAGATTTTAAACAGTGTTTTCACACAGGAGCTGTCACACATTCCTTGTGCCACTGACGCAGTCCATCTAAATTCATAGAGCTTTTTATCCAGATGGGCTTACTCTATTAACATACCCTACCTCGCATTATACACACATTGTGTATGTGTGTGTAATTATGTTTGCCTCACAGTTGTGTGTTTGTATACACAAGCTGAAGGAAATGTAAGATGCATGAGAGGAGGTTCATTTAAGATGCCTTTATGTATGTATGTTAACCATTTGTGTGTGCGTACCACAGAGTTCCAGGATGTTGCGGTCCAGTTCGCAGTAGTCCTGCTCCGAGAAATTGAGGTGCAGCAGTGCATTGTGGGACTGTATGGGAGAGGGACTGAGGGGAGGCCTCTGGTAGGACGTCTGAACAGCCTGGACTCGCGCACATGCCACCGAGGCCTGTGACGTCATGCAGAAACACACACAGACGAGCACCAAAGTCAGTTGAGATGAAAGAATAAAATAATCAGATTAAATACTGTCTGATGAGGGGTAGGCAACCTTAGGGTAGCTTAACCAATGGCACACTAGCAGTAAGTGTGCGAGAGTTTTTTGGAAATGTTTAAGTACCCTCTCATCCGCATGACAAATTACCCCTTTCACAGCTACTGGCAGTTGCACGGCCTTTAATTATGGTAGTTTGACTCTGCGAAGACCCGCCAAACTCTGCCTCTGATTGGCTATTACCCATTTTCTTTCTTCACAGGATTTGTTAAGATTGGTGGAAGGTTGGTTGGTTAATAGTTTCAACTCAGATGTGGATGTTTTCATAAGGATGGCAGCCTTCTTGTATAGTGCTCTGATACAGAATTACAATGTCTTGATTATGGGAGAAAAATGTGTTTTTTTTTTTAAATGTTGCTATGCACGTTGCCTATATGGATGGAATAAAATCACAGATCTGTTGGAGGAGATTTAAATTTTGATGTGGTGTCATAATTAAACTTAATGTTAACCTTAGTGTTGATATGGCACACAGATTAACAAGAAAATTAAGGTGGCACTTCATATCTAAAAGGTTGCTGACCTTTGATGCTTTCATCCGGTCCTTCAGAGAACCAAGTGTGAACGCACCACACAGATTTTTACAGAGATATAAAATGACTTGATGATGGATTTTTCTTTTATTAAAATTGATAAGGTCTATCTAGGACTGAGGGGGTGTTAATATTAACTTTCTTAAGAATTGGAAACAGGCTTTCTGGATTTACAATCTTAGAAACTTTGAGAGTTTTATAGTTTTTGGACTGTTTACTTAAATTCTATCCTTGTTTATGTGAGGTTATTTTTGTGACTGTACAATAATTTTTGCTGTTTATGTAACCTTTTGTTGTCTTAAAATGCACAATAAAACTGTTAATTGAAAAATAAAAACAAAGATTACGCCCTCTCGTAATATAGAGTATATACAGGCTGTGCTTTACCCCCTATGTTAAAAACCCTGATAAAGGTCCTGTAACAAAACCTGTTGCTTGAATAAATAAATAACTCCTCCAGGAAGTCAGCTACTGTTACCAAGTTGCTTTTTCACATTTGTGACCATAAAAGACAAAGAAAGACAGAAGCTTACATGTTTCTCCAGCATGTTAAGATGCAGTTCATCCTGATCAGATAGTGGATTACAGCCCACCTGCAACACACACAGACACATTTCAGTCCAGTCCAGTACCTGAGCTTGACTGTTGCAGGATGTGCTGCTGCCCCTGTGGAGTTCATTTAATGTGTGAATGTTAAATAAAACCAAATGAATGTTATTCAACTACAAATATCAAAATTTTCGTAAAGGAGGAGGTAATGACGCAATCAGTAGAGACTGCTTTTGTTACTTTGGTTTATTCATTTATTGAAACTCTATTGAATGCAGGGACTCACCAGTAAGACAGCGATGGCCTTGTTCCGCTCCTGGTCCAAGAGAGGTATGACAATAGCTAAAAGAAAGAAAGAAAAACATTCATAATACATAATGCTTTGACTCAGACAAAACACACTCTGGGTCCTTTCATAGCCCTCCTTTAATTCTCTATCCATGTCCTTGTCTCGCTCTTAATCTTATTTTCTTTCTCTACCACTAAATAGAAATATGCAGGGGAAATGAACCTGGAAAAAAACAACCCTAATGTCCTTGCATAACACTGTTTATTATTTTCTTTTCCTTTCTTTCATTTGTCATTCTCATCGGTGTAGATGAGATGAGCAGATAGCAACAGCAGATATTTAGGGACAAAATAAGTTTGATTTTGGAGGTGCCGCATGTGTGGACAGCAAACAGAATGATGTGTTTACCAAACTAACTCTTATTTCTGCAACATCGTTAAATGTTCAGTGGTATTTATTGATCCTCAGAGTGCAGAGCGGGCATGCAAGTGTACTTTAGGACGTCTCCATGATTACATCCCTCCAGGTTATTCTCTCATTTCTGTTTTTAGATTAAAAACAAACAAAAAAAATGCTCATTTGAAGAGGAATGCAGAGAGTCTTCGTTGCACTCCATTCGAGCTCTTGCATTTTTTTTCTCATCACAGACCTTTCATTGCTTTTTTTGGTGGTTGGTCTCTTGTCCAATTTTATTGCCCACGCGCGGCTCCATACCTATCCCTCGGCAATCATCATCTCTTGTTCGCTACATCTCTCTGCCTCCTTTCGTTTGTTTTTTCTCCCACGCTCTCACATCTCTGTGCTCCTCATGCACGCTCACACATCCTCAAACAAGCGCACACACACACACACACACACACACACACTCGGATGTTGGTCCATTTGTCTGTTCGCCGGCATCATTCAAGCCCTTGCTACACCCTTCAACACAAACACACACACACACATGTTGGATACACACCTCTTCTGTGTGCTGGTAACGGCGCCGAGAGGCAGATTCTGTATTTCTCTGGCAGTTCGGACGCAGGGAGGCCGGCGCACTGACATCGCTTCAGCTGGTCCACGATACTCCTAAGACAGAGAGAGACACGAGTTGACTCATGTTTGAGAAAGACAATTACCTCCAGCTCATCAGTCAGAGTGAGAGACAGAGAGTCTGTCAGACAATGGGGAGACAGAGAGGAAGAGGGGATTTGGAAGACAATTGGAGCAAATGGAAAAACAATCAGCAGCATTACAAAAACAGACGCGTTGTGCTCATTGACACCAACCAAAACATGTCTGAATAGAGCTATTATTCATTGTGAAATTATATGAACTCAATACAGCCGTTTGTGTGTGTGTGTGTGTGTGTGTGTGTGTGTGTGTGTGTGTGTGTGTGTGAAGGTGTTGATGTGAAGCCAGGTGTGAGGATGGCGAAGATGAAGGTCTTTGAATGTGGTCTGTTTAATACAGAGAAGGCAGCTCTCTCATGCTAGAATATAAGACGTTTGTTTATCCTGGACTTGCGACAGCTAAGCGACACAAAGACGCGCACACACACACACACGCACACACACACACACACACACAAAACACACGTGTGGCGATGTCACTACACACTTCAGTAAGCAAACACACTCAGACTTGCATGAATATGGAAATGAAGGACAAAAATAAGGAAAATAGCTTCGTTCATGCACACAGGTAAATTCATGATCTATGTGCGTCACATAATAATCTACTGAACCCTCCAGCAGCTACACACACACACACACACACACACACACACACACACACACACACACACACACACACACACACACACACACGTTGCAGCAGTCACTCCATTACACGCTCACAGAGTCTGAAATCCCCTCCAACCATCGCAGCCAAATCTCTGCATGGTGCATTGATTTAAAAGTGTCCATTTATTTCAGCTCACTGAGGAACAGTCAAAAAACACTCTCGTCGTAGTTTACTAGGGTGGCAAATACAGCTGACCTTTGTGTAATGTCTTTGTTCAAAGAGGCTTTTCTGCACGACCATGAAGCCAATTTATGGCGGGCACGGCAAAGAGCAAAAAACCCACCCTGGGGCGTTGTGAAAAACACTGTTATTTAGCTTTCCTCTGTGCACACATAACATAACGTTAGATGATTCAATTTCGGTATAAATGTCTGGTGTGTGCTGTATGGAGATAGCTACAGTATAAGGTCAACTAAAGCTTCATAAATCTGCGTGGAACAGTTACTGTAGCAGCAACAATAGCTCAAATTGAATAACATATAGGTCAAGACTGGCGAGGGGTGGGCGGTGTGTTTACAGTGCAGTGGTGGCCAGCGACAACACTTAGCAGCAAAAGCCTTAGAGATGGACATTTAAATAGGCCACTCAGACACAGTAGACGTGGGTGTGTAGGTGGGTATTTGGCACTCATAGAAATCAGCTGATGATTAATTGATCTGGGTAATGCTAATGACTTAATGTTCCTTCCTTCGAGCTCCATTTGTCCTAACTACTGAACCATCATTGAGAAACACTGCAGCTCCTAACAGCTGATGTGTGTTAACGTTAATGCAGTTCAGGTATTGAGTGTGAGATTTTGCAGATGACAGAGAACAAGAGCGACATGATCAACAGTGCGTGAAATAATTCCTCTCTTGGAGGAGCTCCACTATAACAGTTATTAGTCTGTGTTTGTCCGTATGTTTGATCACTTGTGCAGCTCTGACGGGGGGGGGGGGGGGATGGTGGTAACACTGCACGCAGTCTTTAAGACACATAGCTTACAGAAAACTTGGTTTAGTCAGGCCAGTTACCGATTTACATATATGTTGTGCTTCATCACTTACCGGTGATGTGCTATACATTTAAATCTGCATTTTAAGTTGTATCCGTTTGGTATTATAATGTGTTATATAATTTGATTTAAAATGAAAGCTAACTGAACAGTTTAAATCCAAAATATGTAAAAGGTTAATGACATGAATGTATTACACTCTTACATATTGAATGTTGTCAAAACCATAATGACATATAATGGCAAAAAACATCAACGAGTAAGTAAAATATGAATAGCCCTTTTTACAAAATGGAAGAAATGTTTTAGGGCGCTGTTACTGGCCACACTCGAAGGCGGGGCAAAAAGCTGGTAGTCTAAGGGCACTTTGACTCGGCACTGATCTACTGGGCACGAATCCCTTCTCCTCCAGTTTATCTCGAATTACTTGATAAACATCACTATTTTTGAGGACTTTATTTAGCATATTCTGTATGTTCTCTTCGGCCCAGATGTCAAGCAAACATCAGACTTCTGCAGAAGTCCAGATCAGTCCTCTCCCACGCAAGCGGTCTCGGATGGTTTGTTTTGGTCCACACTTGAGTACGATTACTGCGTTCACAACCGCCCAAGCGAACCGCACCAGAGTTGAATCCAAACAGACTAAATGTCGGCTTGTGAAAGCGCCCTTAGATGGAAATAAAACTAACCTGCGACTGAAAAAGTTTGTTTCAACGGTTGCGCAGCTGCATTGTGTAAAAAAGCATCACTGTATTCTGTAGTTTTAGACCTTGAACTGTGTGTTTTCCTTCTGCAGCATCTCCAACAATAGCTTGTTTGGCTGTGAGACATCAGTTATCTTGTACACAACAAATAGTTTCGAGGATAAACAATCATAGAAGCTGCTTTGGATGAACTCGTTGGAGCTTTTTTTTCTTTGTGTGTGTCAAGGTCCAGTTAATGGGTTTGTATGTTTTGGAAAGTGGGCTGGAATGAGGCTCAAACAAAGTGGCCTTATGCCTCTCAGATGGGTTCATGTAGTGTGTGTGTGTGTGTGTGTGTGTGTGTGTGTGTGTGTGTTTGTGCTTTGTGGGTGCGTGTGTGTGTGTGTGTGTGTGTGTGTGTGTGTGTGTGTGTGTGAATGCCAAGGTCTTGATAACAGGCTTATATAAGCAGGTGAATTGGAGGGAGGAAAGTAACAAAGTGCCCTGTAGCTCTTTTAATATCCCCATTACCTCTAGCCTGCATGCAGCCCCAACAAATGTGTGTGTGCGCGCGTTTGTGAGTGTGTGTGCTTGTGTGTTTGTGTCTGCATATGTGTGTTTGTGTGTGAGCCCGTGTTTGTGAGGCGATGAGGTGTTGGGGGGGAAAAAAAGGGTTCTTGTCTGACAAACAGACAGTTTCATCTATTATGTAGTGTTGGTTTTCGCTGGGCAGTAGTCGCAGTAGCACACGGGGTTGTAGAGCTTCAGAGAGCACTTAAGAGAGGAGAGGATCGCGGTGTCTCACTGAGGGACCCCGGGCGCTGTCACCTCGGCTATTAGCCCTGCGACGCTTCCGTGGGGAGAGGGATTGAAGGTGAGAGAGGAAGAGGAGCGGCGGGGAGGGAAAGGGGGGGGGGAGTAGATAGACGAAACACAGCCGGCTTAGTGCTTCATGGCTCTTCGGGGAGAGAGCAGGCTGAGAGGTAAAAAAGGGCAACGACAGACTGATGCAGCGAGGCGGGAAGGTGGGACAGCAGATGACAAGAGAGGAGGAAAAGAGGGGGAAATAAAGTGAGATAAAGGGAGAGTTTTAATGAGAGAGCAATAGAAGTGGGGAATGAGGAAAAAAAGTAAGAGGTTGTAAAAACGTAAGGGATACATTATCCCGCTTATTACACGGCTCCTTACTTAAGAAATCGATAATTTGACATAAAAATTGTCCTCCAGAGGCCGACATCAGAACTGCTCCCATAGCAACAGTCTGTTACACATAGCAACGGTCTGCTGTAAAGAAATAACAGACCGTAGAACACCGTGATTGACCAATCAGAATCGAGTATTCAACAAAGCTGTGTAATAAGAGAGGATAAGAGACACGGAGAAGGTCCCCGTGTGTCTTCTAGGGCTGTGTACTGGTAAGAATCTGGTGATACAATATGTATCATGATACTGGGGTAACGATTCAATATATTGTGATATATTGTGATACTGTAAGCAAGGCGATATATTGCGATTTTTTAAAATTTAATTTTAGGAAAACTGTCATAGTATAAAGACTACACCAGATATATACCATTTCAGACAGCATGGGATTAGCATAAACTGGGCATCGGAACCCATTTTCATTCACATATCTTGAGGTCAGAGGCCAAGAGATCCCTGTGAAAATCGCCATGCCAGTTTTTTCCGC
>CAKAOJ020000068.1:1015000-1125000 GCA_916701645.2 Sebastolobus alascanus | reverse complement strand
CTGTTTCTACTTTTCGCCGAACCGCTGGATCTGGTTTGAATGCATCCTAAAAGAGGGGTGAGACGCGATGAATCGTACATATGGATATGATGGAAAGTCATGATGTTGCATGATGTAAAAAGGCAGAAGTAGTAGAAAAAAAGGGGAGCTTGAGGGAGAAGTGGCCGTGCTTGTTCAATTGTTTCGGAAAGAAGAAAATTGCAAAAGAGAAAAACAACCCTCCCAATTCTGATGTCAGAGAGGTGTTTCAGATGCTGTCGGACAAGCACTTTGTTTGCAGCATACTAACACCTTAAAAGGGTCAATATAACTGCAAGGTGAGAGCAGTTTGTTTTCTCTTTTTGGTCCTCTCAAAGCAACTTTAAGATGAGGTTTGGAAACATAAGCAGAGCAATAGGAAACCAGGAGAGCTGATCTGAGATAACAGGGAAGCTTTTATCTTAAGGCCATGCAAGATTGAGTTTGTGCTTCGAGTTTTTTTTAATTTTTTTTTTTACACGTTTTCATCTTCCACAAACATACAGCATACAGAGAGCGTCTCACAACCACAACTCCATCAGATGAGCGCTCGTAACATCCCATGTGACAGCTAGAAATTGAAGAATATTTACACTCTGCGTGCAGTCTATTTGAATCCCTACCAGTTCCACTTATCACACGGCATTATTATTACATGTAACAGCAGTCTAAAGAGAGAATCTTAGCGGGACTTCAAAATCTGATCAAAGCGTAGAAAAACACTGCAGAGGCTTAAAACAGCAGCTTTTAAAACTGCAGTACTGAATGTAAATTGGAAAGAAGACTGCCAGATCATCCTCTTTCAGTTGTTCTGACAAAGCTGTTAGTCACACAGCCGAGCCGGAATGAAGATCTTGTTCCTTCCTAAAGCTTACGATACCACACAGGTACTGCGAGCTGCGTCTGCTGGGGGGCTCCATTTTCTACTAAGGGTGTCCATCTTTTATTTTTATTTTTCTCCTCTTTTTGACACCCCTTTCTCCTGTCTCTCGCTCAGGTTCAGTCTTGCGTTTGAGTAAACATGGAAAACAAGGGAATGAGTCGTTAGTGGGCGGTGGAGGAGGGTCAAGGAGTGAGTGAAGGAGAAGAGAGGAAAAGGGTGAGAGTGTTGAGTCACGTCATGCCTGAGCACTCAGTGTTGGTTATTACATATGATTAGATATGATTAAATGCGATTAGTTTTGATCACTCAATCAGGCTGCCAGAGTGCCGTTGTAATGAAGTTGGAGCTCTGCCAGCCCGTGTGTGTGTGTGTAATTTAAGAGTGTGTTGCATCTTAAGCTGCTGGATATTGAAATGTTCGCACAAATCCCAATAAGTAATGTTTGATCGAAAGTAGATCTGAACAGCAGACAAACAACCAACGTCTCTGGCTCCCATCCTCCCCGCTCTGCTGTCAAGAACTCGTCGAGGATTGACGTTGATACTTACCATCCTTTGTGTGTGTGTCTGTGTGTGTGTGTGTGTGTGTGTGTGTGTGTGTGTGTGTGTGTGTGTGTGTGTGTGTATTACTAGCAATAAGATGTATGCCTTGGTAAATGTCAAACTCTGTCTTATGACCTTTCACAATCATTTCTTGCCATAAACCTCAAACCATCTGTTATATTAATTTACCTGCTTCTCCACCCGACACACACACACACACACACACACACACACACACACACACACATGCATGATTTTTTTGATTTAGCTTGTAACGTAATCACAGCTCTAGCTTTTATTGAATCCTTTTTTTTTTTTTTTTCTATTTTTCTTAATGAAATTTCACTTTAACTTGATTAATTTTATTTTATTTTTTTTTTTTTTTTTTTTTTACCATTTTCAGAAATCTAGTCAAAATCCTGAATGATTTATGCTGTGACTGTTTTTAACTTGTTTAATTGACTATTGTTGTATTATATTACTTTTATTATTTAAATTTATTATCAGGGCTGTCAATTGATTCAAATATTTAATCGCAATTAATTGCATGATTGTTAATGATTAATCGTGATTAATGGCACAGCTTTTTATCTGTTCAAAATGTACCTTAAAGGGAGATTTGTTAAGTATTTAATACTCTCATCAACATGGGAGTGGGCAAATGTGCTTGCTTTATGCAAATGTATCTATATATTTATTATTGTAAATCAATTAACAACACAAAACAATGACAAATATTGTCCAGAAACCCTCACAGGTACTGCATTAAGCATAAAAAATATGCTCAAATCATAACATGGCAAACTCAAGCCCAACAGGCAACAACAGCTGTCAGTGTGTCAGTGTGCTGACTTCACTATGACTTGCCCCAAACTGCATGTGATTATCATAAAGTGGGCATGTCTGTAAAGGGGAGACTCGTGGGTACCCATAGAATCCATTTTCATTCAAATATCTTGAGGTCAGAGGTCAAGGGACCCCTTTGAAAATGGCCATAATAGTTTTTCCTCGCCAAAATTTAGCGCAAGTTTGGAGCGTTATTTAGCCTCGTTCCCGACGAGCTAGTATGACATGGTTGGTACCAATGGATTCATTAGGATTTCTAGTTTAGTTTCATATGATGCCAGTATCTTTACTCTAGCTTTAAAACTGAGCCCGCTACAACCTCCGAAAGATCGATTGCGTTAACGTGTTAAAGAAATGAATGGCATTAAAACAAATTTGGGTTAATGCGTTATTATCGCGTTAACTTTGACAGCCCTATTTATTATATTATATCATTGTAATTATCACAATTGATATTGTATATTTTTTAAATGGTCTGTGTGTGATACACTTACTGTATGTACTCAGGTCTCTCTTGAAAATGAGGTAATGATGAGATCATTGGGATTTACCTTATTAAATAAAGGTTTGAATTGAATTGAATTCAAAAAAATTAAAAAATTTTAATTTGCACATTCACTTCCATTTAGTCACGTAATGTCTCAAAAATGCTTTTTGGGACCTGAAAAGAAAACCTTTGTTTTTTTTAATAGAACACGGTACTTTTAGAGCTCATCCAATGGGGATTTTTAAGGGTCACTCAACCTCCCAAGCAAGAAGAATTAAATAGAGGACAGTGTAATCCTTCAATTAGTACAAAACTGAAGCATGACAGCCTCTAAATTTTGAATGAAAACTGCGACGTGATTTGATTTCACTAACGCATTTTGTTTTTCTCTAATGCCACTTCAATTTATGTGAATTTGGACAAAGCTTTTATCTGAATTGAGCTGAAAATACCATAACAGGTTACATTTTTAATACGGGAGACGTCAAATCTCCCCCTGACGATGGAGATAGAACCAAAGCATGACAGGACAATGTGGAGGGCCATTATGATAATGGTGTATATCTATTATCTTTATTTAATTATATTTATTTAATTTTAGAAATACTCATAGATTAATTCTACTCATTGCATTACTGTCATTCATAATTTGTTACAGCGATGCACTCATGTGAAACAGGATGTATTGTCCTCCAGTCTCTGAGTATGCAAAAGTATGAATACTGCTACATTTCTGTAAATGTCACACTAACACATGCTGTGAATTATGGGCTTATGTTGGCGGTGTCTGTCCTCTTTTCCTCTCGTTTAACACCTTCCACTTCATCCCATCTCTACTCCATTTCCTCCCTGCACCTTTCTACCTGAACCCCTACGTTTTCTCCTCCCGTTCCTCCCCCACCCCTCCTTGCATCAGGGTATCGTCTTCTTCTGTTGTCTTTATCTGCAGCCTTTCTAATCACTCGGAGCGCTCTGACATTATGAAGGGCACCTGTGATCAGCATAACTAAACACAGGTTCCTCTCTCTCTCTTTATCTTCATCAGACACATGCAAACACATTTTCCTTAGGCTCTTCTGTTTACCATCTGACATTTTTGCACATCACGCTGCTCATATGAAACTGTAATTTTCATGTGATATTTGGGTTATCAGACTGATTGAGACTGTCTCTCTCCCCGGTGGTATGACTCACAAGTTTTCTTTCCCTGAATGTGTGAATCACCAACATCTAATCATCATCCCTACCACCGTGACATGTACCACAAAGCACCTGAATATGTCTTACATAACAAAATATCCAAGGTAATCATGATTCTATCCCCCACACCAATTAATACGTCTACTGGCTGCTCTTGCCTTTTAGTCTAAAGCTGCAGCCCCAACAAAACCCTCAAACTCGGTTTTATAAATATCAGATCATTGTCTTTCAAAGCCTTACTGGTAAATGATTTGATTCTTTAGCATGGTCTGGATATGACTGGTTTAAGTGAAACATGGCTGAAACCAAATATTTTCTTACCATTTAATGAAGCCTCCCAACCTGACAATACCAACTCAATTTAACCTCCAAACTTGATAGTAAGACTTGAGGCTCTTGCACACAATAAGCTATGAATTTGTCCGGGGCAACAGACCTTGTGCTACTCCATCTGGCCCGACTCCCAGATGGTCTCTTTTCTTTAAACTTTTGAGACTCGCTCTTGAAACGTTGTCTAAACAGGTGCTGGCCCGCAATGCTGAATATTCATTTATGGTAAATGGTAAATGGACTGCATTTATATAGCACTTTTCTAGTCTTAGCAACTAGGGATGTCACAAGAGCCGATACTGTGGTACCAAGTCGATGCCAAAATTCTGAAAACATGACACATACTCGTTTTTCTGCAGTACTGCAGGTACTGTCAGGGCTTGATACTAACGGTGCCCTGTCGTCCCGGGGACAATAGAAAATGTGGGGACGTGTCCTGGGGATTAAACCTATTTTTTTCCCCTGATAATGCTACATTGCAAACAACACATCTGTGTTGAGATCGGCAGGACGAGAGCTAGTTAAGGTTAGCTGTTAGCAGCCGGTAAGCACCATAGCCCTGCACGGAGCTAACAGCTAACGTTAACTAGCTCTCGTCCAGCCGATTTCAAATGCGGGAGGTGCCATTGATTTACAATATGATGCGTTCAGGCTCAATTCAATGAAAAGGTGTATTGGGCGAAGGGAAATTCTGACATTATCGTGATGTGTTGAAACGTAATCTTGCAAAATGTAGTTTTTGGCGAGAAACTTGAATAAATCCAGTTGTTTGAAGGAGTTAACAGAGAGAGAATTATGACCTGTTTAACTTCCTAACAAACACCACTATGCAAACAGTGTGTATGTTGAAGTACATGGGATTTATTGTTTTACTTTTATTTTTTACCGTGGTATCGAATCGAGAATCGTGGAATTTCACTGGTATTGGTATCGACTACTAAATTTCTGGTCCTATTAGCGACCACTCAAAGCGCTTTACAACACAAGCAGCATTCACCCATTCACACACATTCATACACTGGTGGCAGAGGCTGCCATACAAGGTGCCACCTGCTCATCCGGAGCGATAAACATTCACATGCACACACCGGGAGCAATTTGGGGTTCAGTATCTTGCCCAAGGACACTTCAACATGTAGGCTACAGCGGCCAGGGATCGAACCACCGACCTTCCACCACCACCGACCTTCTGATTAGAGGAGCAGTCTTAATGCTAATGTCCCCGCTGTAGCTTTAAGACTGCCATAGTAATGATCTTCTGCTTCCTATGGATTCGGATTCCACCTCACTGCTTCCATTAGTGGATCTCAGTGCAGCTTTGACACCATAGATCACTGTATACTCCTAGACTGACTGGAAAATCAATTTGGCGTCTCTGGCCTGGCTCTCACGTGGTTAAAATCTTTCTTACCTTTCCACCTTAACTTTCAGTTAGCCTTGATTACTTCATCCAAGCCTTGTACCTATTATCTGCACCATTATCACTCTGGCGGGTTGGTCTCAGTCTGAATATATTGTCTTTATCCTCTATCTTACCTTCTACTTTTATTTGTACTGACTGCAGGTTTTCAACTGTAAGGAAAGAGGCAAACTGTGTCTGAAGTGTGTACTCTTCTCCTGCAAGAGCTACGCGCAATTTGCTCTTCAGGAGGGCACTCAAGCCTTAAACATCTCTGTGAAGCTGCTCTGTAGATGTGTAAAAAGCCAAGAACATAGTGGTCAGCCCACACGTATAATGGTATGGAAATGAGAAAAAGGAGAGGAGAGAAGAAGGACTTGACTGTTGAACAAGAAAATGCCGACCTGCTAATAAATGTAGGTAAGGACAAAAAAATACGGTCAAAATGTTACCCATTCATTCAATCTTTTCCCTGAACTACAGCAGTCATAAATCAGAGGGAGGCAGACATTTGGAGCATAACTCCAGGAGGACAACTCACTAAAAATCTTAATTAAGTCTACATGGACAGAGCAGTAGCTAGCAGGATGAAGCCAAATCAGCTCTGAGTAATGTCGAGATAATTTCCTATTGAGCAGAACTAGGCCAGATAATATTTGCACATTCTTTCTAAGGTTTATTTCAGCCTGGCTGCCTGGTGGAGAGCAGGGATTTTTTTTGGCACATAGAATAATACAGTGCGTACTATATAACCTGGGCTTCTATATGAGAGACAACTTTCATGTTACTGCCTGATTTGTGCACATTTTATATGTTGTATGATTTCAAGCTGAATAAAACAAGATGATTTCCCACAGGTATTTAACCCAGCTGTGCTAGTCAGCTCTCATGTTTGCTGTATTTTTGCTCGCTGATGGTAAAAGCATAATTGCACCAATAGTTTTACAGTTGAATTTGGTGGTGCAGGGTCTGCTCTCTGAGGGGCTCATATGAAGCCAGCAGCAGTGTGTGAAACACTCAGCAGGAAGCAGATTTGAGCCCCTGAGGAGCACACCATCTGGAATAAAAATAAAAATAAAAATAAAAATAATAATAAACTATTTATATAGCACAATTCATGTATAAAATGCAACACAAAGTGCTTATGATAAAACAATCAACACAAGGAAAATAAAATAAAATAAAATTGAATGTGGGGTCAACCACACACATCTTTGCTGTTTGGTTGAGGCTGCGACTTTGCAGATTGCAAACACTATCAAGAATATGGATCTCAGTTGTCATGGAGATGGTTTGTTCATCTCCATGACAACTGATGTTCTTTGGCAACTTAAGATGGCCTTGCCAGAGAAGGTAAGTGCCTGCAGTTTATTTGGATCTGATGTTGATCAGTCGATGTGACATGCATGAGTTAGAGGTTGTGTTCTTAGAACACTAGCTAGGAGTCACGACAATCCAATAAATAAATAAAATCAAACACAATTTCTTTGTCTTGTGCACTCCCATCCGTGCAAGATCAAAACTGTAATCATCATCAAACTAAATAATATCTATTTATTTTCTTCTACTGACCCTCTCTCCTTCACCATCAATAAAAAGCAGCCACTTTAATACAACTACGTGAAAAAAAGTTCTTTTGTTAAAGGACACACAACAACTTTGAAGTTTTCTATCACTGAAGTCGATATTACACTATCAAAAGACATCTCTGTGAACACAATCAAAATGTTCCTGCACGTTATTCATGGTCATATAAGAGCTGCCTTTAATTCTATGTACTGGGAAAAACTTCAAAACCTGGTTAGAGATTCTCCAGGTTTTACACTTTCTTTGAGTCATTGTACCAGATGTCAGTTGTGGGTGAATTTCATTATTGGTGAGGATAGGAAGCACATGATACGTGTTATATTCCACAGCTAATTCCCTCCTCAGCTCTGAATGGCTGAGTAGGACTCAAATTGTGTTAAAACCAGTGTGCAACCTCCGGGTCTGAAAAGTGAAGCCAATGCTGAAGTGCCTTAAACTTGCATTCTTTCTAATAGTCAGCAGGGGGCGACTCCTCTGGTTGCAAAAAAGTCAGATTGTATAGAAGTCAATGAGAAAATGAGCCTACGTCTCACTTGATTTATTACCTCAGTAAACATTGTAAACATGAGTTTATGGTCTCAATCGCTAGTTTCAAGTCTTCTTCAATACAGCATGATGTTCATTTAGTAAATCATGGTCCCATTTAGAATCAAATAGACCATAAAGCAGGGTATGCTTTAGGGCATGGCTACCTTGTGATCGCTACCACAGCGTTGTCCGGTCTGGGAGTTGTCTGCGTATTCGTCTTACAACTTTAACCCTTTCACAGTGTGTTTTCAGTTCATGAAACTTAATTGTAATATTTTGGTTGCCTAAAAATGTCTTATACAGCTCCTTTCGTGTCACTTCTGGCTGCAAAAAAACAAGACGGTGACGGCCAAAATGCCGAACTCGAGTAGGGCTGAACGATTTTGAAAAAATACCTAACTGCGAATATTTTGACCGATGGTGCACTTGCGATATGATTTGCGATATTAGAGGGAATGATCATTTTTACATTATTATTCTTATTTTCAGTGAAAAACATGTTAAAATGATTATGGTGTGATTTTTGCGGGGGATCTGTACCAAACAGAGATAGTTTCTTAAGTCTGTAGAATATGATGTGTAGGCCACGAAATCTCTGTAGCACCTCAATATTTAATTGAAAATTGTCCTTTAACAAATATTCCACCTCATGAGATTTGAAAATTGCAGTAGGCCATATTGCGATTTCGATAAGATTTGGATTAATTGTGCAGCTGTAAACTCGAGGCTTCAAAACGACAGTCCACAAACCAAGTGGTGACGTCGCGGTGACTACACCCACTTCTTATATACAGTCTATGATTAAAACATGTAGCATTCATACATTAAAACTTCTGGAGTAAGGGTTTTGTTTTCATTGCAATGAAATGTTCTTCATGTGTAACTATTTTACAAAATATTCACAGTAGACAATGTATTGAAGGTAACACATTCATTTGAGAATCTGATTTTAGATTAGCCAGATAGCCGAATACTAATATTCTAAATTGTCCACATTAGATAAAGACCTAGCTTAGCTAAAGACTCGGCTGGGAGGATTAGTTTAAGGAGCTAATTGGAGCCTTTAGGGTAGCTCCAGTATTTCTTATCTGCTGCATTGTTCACAGAGCAGTCTGACTCTGTGAATCAAGTCAATCTACATTTCAAGAGCTTTACTGTTCGACCTTGATCTAACAGCAAGAGGATGAAGGGTAATGGCATCCCACTTGCACATGATTAAAGGCATCCTTTTTCATGCCTATAGATCTTTATGTTAAACCAACTGACAACATGCTCTAACAAGCCCCTTGGTGTATTACAGCAAATCACTAGCACGCTCACTTCTTCACCTGCTGTGTGTTTAACCGTGAATGTTTAAGTCGACGAGGGACGCCTCTTAACTCTTTAACATTTAAGTGAATTACTGATGCGGATTGATTTTCGCCACTTTGTCAGTCGCTAAAGAGAGAGAGGAGTGAAAATGGACAAATATAAAGACTAAATTTCTATTTTAGAGAAAGACAGACAGAAGCAAGGACACACACAGACACACACACAGACACACACAGCATGGCCAGAGGGAGGCTGGTAGTGTTGCAGTGGGTCCTGGTTGTTATTCCAACAGAGCTGGGTCTCCAGTAGCATCACTAACATACTGGAGACACATGCACTGTAGAATACAGCCAAGCCATGATGACGGGCCCCGCCATGTAAATACACACACACACACGCACGCACACACGCACACACACACAGAAGAAGAAATCAGAGACAGCAAAGGTTAATGGAAATTTTTATCTAAATCTAAGTTCACACTACATAACTTTCAAAGTCGTCAGATCTCTGTACTGTTCACACTACACAACTTGCTGTCTTATAATCGTGAGTCTTTAAGTCGTCGTTTTCACGCTACATGACTGACCGGCGACAGGGGGTCACACACTACAAGATCTGTCACCGAACATCCGGGTACCTTTCCAGTCGGAAAAGCCATTTTGGCATCATGCTCCACTGAGCAACTCTCCTAGGAATGAACGGGGCCCCGCCTCCAACGCTGTATCCAGTTCTCTTCATACATCCATGGTTTCCACACTCTTTTTTACTATTTATTCCTCTAGTTGCAAAAACAACTTTGCTCAGTGTTGCAAATGCAACACATGCAGTAAGTTCCTATTGTTACAGGCGACCCCTCCTCCCCCAGGTTTCCCCTCAACCCGTGTCTTGCGTTCTCATTGGCTGTAGCTCCAGGACAGAGTCCCCGACAGGTCCAGATATTTAGCATGCTAGATATCTGGAATGCGTCTGCGAAACCTCGGCTCACGTCGGCAAGCCTCTCAGCTCGCGTCTTTGAACAGTTCACACATAACATTTGAGCGCCAATGTGCGAGCGGCGAGCCAACGGCAATTTGCCTCTGATTTGGGGCTTTTGTCGGGGAGCCCCAAAAACTTTCGGGGACTGGAAAATCAGGGCTAAAGTCAAGTAGTGTGAACTAGGCATTAGTCAATGGACGCTCACAGAGAAAAAGGGAGGGAACAAAGACAATTTAGATTATTTCTATTCTCTCTCTCACAACTCACACACACATGCACACACACAGAAGTAGACTGTACGCTGGAGGTGTAAAACAATAAAGTGATGCTGCTATGGCGCTGACAAGGCTGACCTAACACTGTGAAGAACAGGGGAAACAAGTGCATCACGGTGCTGCCGCTTAATTAACCAACCTCTGTGTATGTGTGTGTGTGTGTGTAAGAGAGAGAGAGTGAGAGAGGAAGAGATATTTTTCTAGAGTTTTGAGTGAAATCTATCAAACTGTGACGCCAACAGCCCATAATTCATAAATATTTCCTCAGCGTGACTCGAGGGAAGTGCATGATAGACAGAGAGAGTGAGAAACAGAAGTTCAGACCTGGAAGAAAGAGAAAGTAGAAAGGCAGGAATTGACAGACTAAACCAGGGGAACCCAATCCCATAAAGACAGAAAACTGCTCACTGATGAAATTCACACATCGATCTGAGGAAAAAACAAGAAACAAACCCAGATACTGTACAACAGTGAGGAGCCTCTACTGTCTTTTTGATCAGTTGAAGTCCAATCTGTGCTTTATGGATACTGTGCTCTAATATATCACAGACCTATGATAAAAATCAATCATTCATATCACATATTTTGTTCTCTCATTAAGGCTCCTTGCCTTAATGAAAGCCTCTGGCCAAATTTCAGATGAGCTCATCTATAACCAATCCAACAACACTGATTTGATGCTATAAAACTTGACGGAAATATTCTGGCAGTAATGAATGCTGCCAATTCTCCTCTCAGTCTAAGGGTATTCTGGCATCTCCAGAGAGAACAGCAGACAGCTGCTCTCATCTAGTCTCATCAACTTTACCTTTTAATTAAAGAAGAATTTAAAAAGTGAGCGAAGCAGATTTATAATCTAATTTAGGGAAGTTCGTCTATGTGAAACCTGATAGCTACCTTCACTTATTGGTATTTTTGTGAAAATAACAATGTGTTAGGTTCTGTAATTTCGCTTTTATATGCAGGTTTATCTGCATAATATGCAAATCTAATGCATGCACAAAAAGATGTATGTGATGCAAAACAGGCCTATTGGTTATCCGCAGGATAAGGTTTTGCTTCCTGACACCCCTGCATTTAGATTTATTCTTTAGTCTTCTATTTTACTATTTTAGTTTTAATCCTTTTAAATCCTATTTATGTTTATTTTTAAATCGCCTTATGTTTCTTGTCTTGATGCAATTGTGTCTCATGTAAAGCACTTTAAATTGCCTTGCTGTTGAGAGGTGCTATACAAATACATTTGCATTGCTTTGCCTTTGTTGGTGGTTTTAAATTCAAATTCAGCTTTTGACCTCTTGTAGCGCAACAGAGGAATAGTTTCAAGAATGGGTCTCCATCTCATTAGTATGTCCTGCTTTTGCACCTGGATACACATGCACTTGGGTGACATGATACGCTGTTCTGCCCAGAGACTGTTTATAAAGATAGCGACATGACAGCTCCCAAAAAGTGAAGCCAAAACATCTGGATCGCCCCCTGGTGGTTGGCTGCAGTATAGGTCATAAAGCCCGCCTCCTCCATGATAGTGGATGGGACATGGGCCAAACTAAAAAGTCAAAGTACACGTCAAATGAATTTCTCCCAAAGATGGTTTCTGTCATTTTAGGTAGTTCTTATCCTGCTGTTATTACACGGCGTTGTTGAATACTTGATTCTGATTGGTCAATCACGGCGTTCTACCGTCTGCTATTTCTTTATAGCAGACCGTTGCTATGGGCGCAGTTCTGATGTTGGCCTCTGGCGGACCGTTTATGTGTCAAAATATTGATTTCTTAAGTAAGTAGCCATGTAATAAGCGGGATAATGTACAGCCGGCGGGTCATTGTTGTGAAAGAATCCCCTTCAGGGCGATGAGAGGGGTCTCTCATAAACAGTAGTATGTAACTTTTCGGTAATTTACGTTGTCACTTCCTGAGAGCCTCCTTGCCAGTTAGAGATGTGTAACCATGGTAACCCGTGCCAACCTCATGTGACCAAAACGACGGTTTGTGAGAATCAAAGTCTGAATTACTTTAAAATATATATTACGCCTAGCAAAGTGAAATCTTATACTTACAGGTCAATCGAAGCGTTAGTGATGTTACTGAGCTGTTCGTCAACGTCTGTTATGAACGTTGTCGTCACTACCGCATGGCATTGTGGGATATTTATGCTGCTGTAGTGTCCAGCATTGCATACTGAAATATTTCACCGGAAATAGTATGTTATTCACGTACTATTGGTTTCATATCAAGGTTTCCCACACTAAAAAATCTCACATACTGTATTAGCTTTCTAAATAGCATGTTAGTATGCAACCAGAGATAACGATACTGAAGTGTAAGTCTCGCTGAATCTAACAGTGTGAGTGTTCAGATTATGATCACTGTTTTGATAACATGTATATTAGTTTTTATATCGCAGTCTGGTCTCTGCTCTGCTCCTGATGCATACTGAGTGGGGATGCAGTAAAATGCTAAGCACCTTGTCTAATTTAAAAGGCTCTGATTGTCATCAGGGACTGGCCTCTTCTCAAATGTCAACAACTGCCAATCAGGGCTGCTCTAAATACCACGGCCGCTCAAACACTACCTTGTGAAAATGCAACAGATGTGTCGTGCATGATAGCACCTTTGTTAGAGACAATGATACCTGTGCTCGTCTACTTTCTCTCGTTCCTGCAGCGATGCTGCTGCTGTAAGGAGCTATTCAAAGCACAGGGCAGGAAAAAAGGGAGAATGATGGGACTGCAGGAGAAAAACATCACTTCTTTCTCACTCACACCAACTATGGCTACAATAATGGTCTCCATTCTTCATCCTCACCTTCTTTTTTTCCTCCACCTTTCGCTCATCTGTATCTGATTCACGCTCTCCCTCTTTGTCGCTCTGTTCTCTCTAATGTTTTGCATCGTCTCACTATTCACATTTTCCACCCCCATCCCTTTCCCTCTGTCACTTTGTCCCCTGTCTGTTTCTCCATTTGTCCCTCACCTCTCATTATTCCCCTCTCTCTCTCTCTCTCTCTCTCTCTCTCTCTCTCTCTCTCTCTCTCTCTCTCTGCTCCACCACTGCAGGTGTTTGACAGTCATACTGTCGTCATATGGCTGTTGTTCTATTTTAATCTGACTCTTCTGTTCAGGAACAGACACCCACATGCTCTCGCCATTGTCTTGGCTCCATTTCACTTTCTATTCACTCTTTTCTATCCTCCAGTAGGTTTATCTATCTATCTATCTATCTATCTATCTATCTATCTATCTATCTATCTATCTATCTATGACATTATTAAAATGTAAAGTAATTAGTTAAACAGTCTGCTTCTGCCAAAAGGATTTTTAAGAGAAGCTCAGATAAGGCAACAAGTGTTGCTGCCTAGGAAACTGCTCGCATACTAGACAACCAAATCGCCATGGATACAGATATTACAGTTGCCATGTGACAATGCAGCACTTGATAATGGCTCTTGCTCCACTGATAGTTTGTTACACAGAAATCATTGTATTTTACAGGCTCGTAATTTCCTAATAATTTCTTCTATGTTTCCTGTAAATAACAATAAAATAAAGCCAAAGACGTATATTTGAGGCATTTAGTTGTGTTGAATTTATGAGCAGTTAGTAATTTTCCAGAGGAATTTCATTGGAAGAACTGCTATATAAATAAATACCTCAACGTTCAATTTGAGACTGTCCTCCCGAGAACAATGACAGCATCAGCTGTCGCAAGTGCCCCCAAAACGACATGTGTTTATGTTCAAGCAACAAAGCCCTTGAACAGTAACTGTGACAGGAGCAAAGGAGGAAGTAAGGTGACGTCATTATGGAGCGACAATGGGAGGAGGACGGTAGGGGTGGGAATCACCAGAGCCTCTACGATACGATATTATCACAATACTTAATTCACGATACAATCTTATTGCGATTTTAAACATTTTGCGATATGCTGAGTATTGCGATAAGATATATTGCGACCTCTGAAAGAGAGTGTATGCCCACTTTATGATAATCATATGCAGTTTTGGGGCAAGTCATAGTCAAGTCAGCACACTGACGCTGTTGTTGCCTGTTGGGCTTGAGTTTGCCATGCTATGATTTGAGCATATTTGTTATGCTAAATGCAGTACCTGTGAGGGTTTCTGGACAATATCTGTCATTGTTTTGTGTTGTTAATTGATTTCCAATAATAAATATATACATACATTTGTATAAAGCAGCATATTTGCCCACTCCCATGTTGATAAGAGTATCGCAATTGATGCAATTTCAATTAATCACGATTAATCATGGACAACCATGCGATTAATCGCAATTAAATATTTTAATCGTTTGACAGCCCTAATAATAAAAGATTGATACTTGACGTCCGTGTTGCCAAGCAAATTATCACGATACAATGCTGTATTGATATTTCCCCCACCCCTCGAGGTCAGGGTGGATTGATGCGTCAACAAAACATTGGACTTTGGGTGATCGCTGATGGTTTCCTGATCCCGTTTCTGTTGTAACCATGGCGACAAGGCCACCTTAAGGCACGGTCACACATGCGCGAAATTAACATGGGCCTCCAGTTCATTCCCATTCTATGTGAGCGAAGGGCAAAAAAACATTTGTTTCTGAAGCAAATTCACACCTTCGCATTCACGTGGAGTTTAAAGGTGTTGAACTTTCAGCTCGAAAAGGCAGGCGATGGTCACTCGCCTGCATTTGCACACGTGTGACCGTGCCTTTACCTTAACAATGTACAAAAAAGCTATTTGAACTCAAGCCATTTATCTTTCCTTAAACCTAACCAAGTTGTTTTTGTGCCTAAACCAAACCTAACTACAGTATAGTGTTGACATCATAAAGCATATTCATGTCTTAACAGTGATTTGTGACAGTTTTGGAAGGCATGAATGATGTGGTCTTGCTGATAGGGCCGTCAGATCAGAAAACACTTCTGTATGTAATTCTAGAGGGTGTCGACAATTAACGCATTTTGTCATTTAATTTGCAGGACTTGCTGTTTATTATGGGAAACTGTATCTATACATGTTGAATTGTGTGCCTGCCTATAGCCGAATTAACATGTTGGCATGTTTGGTTGACCTGCTGTGCTCTGACTAACAGATTCTATGTTATGCTTGCATTCATTACAATTAACTGAGAGTGTACCAATTCAACACTGTCTCCACGTTCCCTGTAATTAGTAACAAATGATCAAGTCTTTACAAAAAGTAAAGCAAAGCAAAGTGTTACAGCTCAATTTCCAAAACAAATTTGCATCATTTCTGTTATATATTTGGTGCTACACAACGTCAGCTTCTCAAGTTCATGCCGTTGTTGTCTCCGCTTTTGTGTTTTCTCCAGCTTGCACAAGCCAGATCTGCACAGCAACTGGTTGCTGAAATCAATCAGGTTTGAAAATAGTTGCAGGGCCAGAAAATGTGAAAGTCTCAGTTGTTGCACACTGAATTTGTGTTATGTCACATCACTCACGGGGACACGCGGGGCTTCAAAGCCATTAGAAGCCACCCAGGGGATTCAGCTGGCAACAAGTAACAGAGTCTCTTCTGAACCCTCATTTAACTTTATAGAGGGAGATGTAAAACAGCTGTTAGAAATAACAGACCCGAGAGCTGAGTAATGAATATGAAAGGTGATATAACACTCAGCGGAATTGAAAGAAACTCTTAATCCCTATGTTGTTTTGGGAGTTCTGTTTGTCATATTTTTTAACTACCTAGCCATATATTTCCAATCACAAAGCCATCAGTGTTGCTATTATTACATCTGAGAGGCAGCCAACGTATGTTCACATTAACCTGCCAGCTAGATAATAACTGGAACCAAACAAATTACTGTTCTCTGCACAGGGGAGACATCTGGAAACAAATCTACCGTATCAGACTTCTACTAGATTATAATGGATTGAACTATACAGCGATTAACACGGTCAACGTTTTCATAAAATAGGCCTTTTTTTATTTTCCATTATTTACTCACAGCCAAATCTCCTGTAGCTCTCCACAATGGCTACCAGGAGATTTGAGACGCAACTGTAAATATTCCCTCCCTCTATGTCTGTCTTTCGCTCGGTTAATTGTCAATACTGAGTGTTTCTTCTTTGGAAACAGGAAGTCAGGAATACCTACACACACACGCAGAAACCCAGGAAAGAGAGAGGGGCCTATTCCCTACGCTCACATGTTCACACACTTGTTGTTTTAACCGCGGAGCCTTTCACCCGACTCCAGCATCCCGTTTTAACACGTCACTGTGTGAAAGGCTGTGTGTGTGCTCTTGTGTATGCGAGATACCACTTCAAAGTGTACACCTGGGGCAGCCACTGTATTGCACATGAATGCGGCAAATTAAAAAGGTAAATTAATTAAATTGAATTATAAACACTGCGTGATTAGTTAACCCAAACACACACACACACAAATGGAAATATGCACAGGTGCAAGCTCACAAATACGATTTAATGACTGAATAACTAGCAAAACAGGAAATATTAGATACAACCCGTCCCCCCCCCCCCGTCCCCATACACACACACATATAAGCAAGCGCATATTGTCCAAGGTGATTTGGTTTAAATATTTTGCTGTACTGTATAGCACTTTTAATGAGATTCAGAGGCTTTGTGTGTGTGTGTGTGTGTGTGTGTGTGTGTGTGTGTGTGTGTGTGTGTGTGTGTGTGTGCGTGCGTGCGTGTACTCTGTGTTTTTGTATGTGTGTGTGGGTGCATTATGCCATTGTTTAGGGGCAGAATAAATTTCCTGTTAAAAATTCCAGGATGGACTCCCCTCTGGGAGCTTCCCTGTTTATCTGTTCAGGAACACACACACACACACGCACACATTTACGCAGGGCAACACAATGCCTCAGTCTCCTGACGTTACCTCTAAGTCTCCTTGACATTTCGCTCACCTTTCCCTGTCTTCCTCCCTCACCCGTCTCTCCCTCCGTGTCTCCCTCTCCCTCTTTTCTTCTACTGGGTCATCTCATGTCCCTTTACTCGCTCCTCTCCTTTCCCATGACCTCTTTTCCTCTTCTGTGTCTTTCACCTTTAAACAATCTTGGGTCACCTTGAGCAGTGTGTGTTTGAATCTGTGGTGGAGTACACAAGGAGTACTGACTGCACGCAGCTCCGAGCTGAGGGAGGGCACCTCAAGTCTCTGAAATAAAACGCCTACTTTGATCCTCAAATGTGTATTCATAAATATTTCATAGATTCATTTCATACTGTTCTAGTTTTCAAACAGGGTTAGTCCCCAAAAACATGACTTTTGAAAAATGTGATGCAGAAACTGTTATTGTATCTGAGAAAATCTGAAATACGCAAATGAAATTTGACCTCTGCAAACTTTGATTGTTGCCCAGTAACTGATGAGCCTGAAGGTGTGTTTGAGTTGTTGACGGGAAGTGTTCACGGGAAGGATGGGGGGGTCAAAGGGGTCTTTCCTGTTCGCAAGAGTCATAAATCTTATACTCTCCTGTACGCTTGTGTGTGTGTCCTGCTGGATGAAAGCGTAGGATGAAGAGAGAAACTGATAACTGAGAGTTGGATGGGTTCAGGAGTGAGAACGGTTCAGTAGTAAACTATCGACTATCATCGTTCTTACCAGGGGAAAAAGTCAACACTTCACTCAGGTTGTGAACTACAGAACCTAATTTTTTAAGGATTAAAAAAAGAGTATAATCTTTGGCAATAAATGTCATTCTTTCCTTTAAACATCCATCAATTTCAAACTACTTATCCTGCTCAAAGTTGCATGCACTGGATGAGAGGCAGCATATACACTGGATCCAGTTTCTTTAGTGCAATGATTTGCTGCTTTTCTATGTTTTATATAATTGTAAATTGAATATCTTGCAAACCTGCAGACTGATTTTCTTAGCCACTTGGGGGCAGCTGACAGAAGTTGATATGGCGTACGTGTTAGCAAACAGTTGCTTATTTTCACATCCAACATTTATGGAGCAACATTATCATTCATTTGGAGTTGTGTTTCTGTCCACCAAATGGATGTAAGTCACTCTCTTTTATCTCCACTTTTGGTCTCTACCAACTCCCGAGGGAAATATCCGTCTGTTTAGCTGCTAAATGCTCCACTATGTTCACCAGCTAGTCTCTGTGTTTAGAGCTCATTCGCTGAAAACAGTTGCCTGCTGAGGCCAAAACGACTCACTGAGAGCGGTGAGAGTGAACCAAAACAGTAAAGTCGCAGCCGGACAGCTAAACAATCAGCTGAAAATCACTATAAAGCTCTGTATATTAGGGCTGCGCAGTATAGAGAAAATCAAATATCGCAATATTTTTGGCCATAAATAATCATCATCGTGGGTAAAGGCAAATAACAGAACAGCTAGAACAGTCTGGTAAATTCCGAAAATTGCATCAATATACTCTAATGCAGCCTTTAAAACCAGGAAAAGAAAACACTTATGCCATATTACGATATCCAAAATCTAAGACGATATTTAGTCTCATATCACGACATCGATATAATATCGATATATTGCCCAGCCCTACTGTAAAGTCGAGAGGAGCTGCAGATTCAGGTGATAATCTCTGCAGATTCATCACTACGAGCAACCCCTTTCGAATTGTCTTTATAACAATATAGATTATAGCTGCTTTACGTTTTGGTGCAACAAACATTGTTTTGCAAATTCCAGTTGTTGCTCCTCTGTTCCCTTCAGCCAGGGTCGTAACAGCGTATCTAACATAACATCCCGTTCTAAAAATAGCATCTAATTCCCTTTTGCGGTCCTAATACAAACAGAAAAAGTAAAGTAAATCCACAAATGCACCGAACTACAGCTGCTCATTATACAGCAGCACTCCTGGCACTGGAACAACTGACGTATACTCTTGGTTAGATGATGCACACAACGGTGCACTGTTTCAGTTGGCAAAGAGTATGATTCAGGACAATAATTGTAACCCTGATAGCATGAACATATTATGGAACAAGCCCAGAAACAGTAATTACAAGCTGGCTAGATGAGTCTATTAATTTAAGTGAGCTAATTTGTTGCCTTTGGATAATTAAACAATGGCTGTGACATGTGAGAAGACAGATTGATTCATAGTGAAAAAGACTTATACAGATGAATTCTTAAGGGGATTGTGTATTAGGTGTGCCTGCATTGCTTCTGGACGAGTCTGATTATTTCAAGCAAGTAATTATGAAGTCAGTAGCACTGTGGCTCAATGGTTAGCACTTAATTTTCAGTGTATTTGTGTGGATTTTGGCTCCTTGGCACAATGAAAGACCAGCAGACCAACTCTAAACTGACTGCAGGTGTAGGATTTGTTCGTCTGTGTTTTGACCCTGCGATGGACCGGCAACCTGTCCAGGATCATTTTTCTTTTTTTTATCTCATCATGTCAGGTCTTTGGTGTTGGCTTGTTCTCCTGCCTCAGTCAGTCAACAATGACCTGGCTGCAAGCTGCTGCAGGATGCTGCTGCCAGCCGTTTGACAAACACTCTCGCAGGTCCCTCATCACCCCGTGACTGGTCCTCTTTTCATCGGCTCCCAGTGAAACACAGATTTGATTTCAAAATCCTTTTCATATCACACAAAGTAACATGGTCAGGCTGTGAGATTACATCTATCGAGTTATTGAGTCCTCACAGGGGCCTGATGGGTGAAGTCCAACCTTAACCATTTAAAAACGGACATCCCGCAGGAGATCGTTGTTTGCATGATCCTGTTTAAATCAATCTAAAATAAAATCATAATAGCTAGAGCACTACTTCTTAGTGGAGCAGCAGAAAGCTAAGGCTTTTGTCTTTCGCGTCATCACATTGCACACTCGTGATGACTACGTTACGTTACGTGCGGTACAAACTCAAGCCCAACAGGCAACAACAGCTGTCAGTGTGCTGACTTGACTATGACTTGCCCCAAACTGCATGTGATTATCATGAAGTGGGCATGTCTGCAAAGGGGAGACTCGTGGGTACCCATAGGACCCATTTTCATTCACATATCTTGAGGTCAGATGTCAAGGGACCCCTTTGAAAATGGCCATGCCAGTTTTTCCTCGCCAAAATTTAGCGTACGTTTGGAGCGTTATTTAACCTCCTTTGCGACAAGCTAGTATGGTATGGTTGCCATCACATGGTACCAATGAATTCCTTAGGTTTTCTACTGAAGTTTGGCATTAAAACAAATTTGCGTTAACGCATTATTAACTTTGACAGCCCTTGTTAAAATAGCAGTCAATAGTGATTGTATCTTCATACTTGTTGCTCCCAAACCTGGAAAAGCTTTCCCTTACTTATTAGATTTGCAAATTTTATCTTTCTGTCTTTTTATCATTTTCATTTCTTGGTACACTATAACATTGTATGTATTTTTTTTACATTATCATAATTTTATATTCAATTTATCTATAAGTACATCCTATTGTGTGTCCATGTTTATTTCATAACATAAAGGGCATTATGATCTTGATAGGTGCTACACACATTTTTTTTTTTTTATTAAGCTACCCGAATTGCAAAGAGGGAGAGGATATATTCATCCTTCATGTAATTATGGTATTTTTTGTGGAAATCCTACACGAGTCGGTGAGGGATGATGTTAAATTCATTATTCACCAGCTGCTGTTTGAGGTGAAAAGATGAGCTGCTGCCAATAATTACAGAAAACAGTATTATGTTTCATTAAACCTTTGTCCTTCACGGTCCATTATGCTTTCCACAGTGAGTGTAGTTGCCAACTCCCATTACTCATTGCCAAGAAGAAGAAGAAGAAGAAGAAGAAGAAGAAGAAGAGGAAGAGGATGGGGTGGAAGGTGAGGGTGGTAGAGGAAGAAGATGTGATGAAGATATGTGAGGAGGAAGAGGAGGGGAGAGCAAGACCTATTTCTAATGAGGCAAACTGTGCGCTGACAACGGGGCACCAGACACTCAATCAATACTCGCCACAGAGGTCACGCGCACGCGCACACGCGTACACGCACACACAAACACACACACACACACACACACACACACACAGCATGACAGTGTGTAGCTGCTGCCTGAGGCCATAATTCTGACTAAAGGATTCCTGCCACAGAGACACACAGACGGAGCGGACCGGACAGGAAGCCTGCTGTGGCAGAACATAAACTACTGATTAAACACTCGCTCACTCGTACACACGCACACACACACACACACGCACAAACAGATTATATACGGTGCGACAACGGAGCAGCAAAGTGAAGACCCTGCAGACGTCGCATCGCTACCAGCTGGAGGAGTAATCTACTGTAACTGAACCAGGCGCTTGTTAAACTGGAAGGAAGATATGCGTCTGGTTTGTTAAGTCTGTCACACGTTTGGTTCAATCTGAGTAGAACGCAGGAGACGCTTGACAAACTGTAAATCTGACATATAAATGCGTTCTGCTGACTAAACGGAATAGGCTATATTGAAATGGAAATGAATTAGATGAAGCAGTCTAACACAACGCTGCTCGCATGCATTTCAAACACTGACACACACACACATTGAGGCACAAAGCCCCTGGTGAGGTCCACTTAGCTGATTGGACAAGAAGTGATTGATTGGGAGTTTAGTGATGGATGGCAGCTACTTCACATACACACATCGGCACACACACACATTAACGCAAATCCAGTGAAATAGTAATGTTAATATTTATATATTATACGATTATATTAATAATGTTGTATCTTGCCCAAGGCTGCCTTATCAGGGGCTTGCAGAAGTCTACTTTGAATTTCAAAATAACTACATCTCCTGTGTATGTGTGTGTGTGTGTGTGTGTAGCATTGTGTTAAATACAAGTTTAATTCAGAGAAGGCATACGAAAATTATTCCATGTGCCCGTCACAACTGAGTAGTGTGCTGCAGACATCAGCACAAACGCACACTTTACGACAAAAAACACCTGCACACGCGTGATGCGTACATTCCCATACACGTTTGACCTGGTAGATGCTGGAAAGTCGCATTTTCGTCCAAACTATTAAGCTGCTGAAATTGCGTTTTCACATTATTTTGACAGAGGTGACAAAAGAAGGCGCCACTTCTGCTGCTAGAAAACAAACATATCATCATCTATTTTTCAAAGCTGCTTTGGCAATAATAACAAGTTAATACTGAGCACACCTGCAACGGGCACAGGTGTGTTGCATTTTGACCACATTTCACAAAACAAGAATGGCTGTGTGTGTGTGTGTGTGTGTGTGTGTGGGGGGGGGGGGGGGTGTGTGTGAGAGAGTGTGTGCGTGTCCTCAGAGAGTCAAATACAGAGATTATATTCAGGCCATTAAGTCTCTGCCACAAACATTCTCACACACACTCAAGGTCGACCATTTGAACCCTTTTATCATAGCCGTGTTATCAAAGCCTGTGTTAATACTAGTTTGATATGTGTGTGTGTGTGTGTGTGTGTGTGTGTGTGTGTGTGTGTGTGTGTGTGTGTGTGTGTGTGTGTGTGTGTGTGTGACCCCAGTGTTTGAACTGCATATATTGTCTGCGGTCACAGTGAGGTTAATGTGTTTGAAGAGCAACTGCACAGCCGATTACGCGTTTGTGTCGAAGGTGTGTACTATGTGTCAAAAACTGAAGATCCCCCGTGCACAGCGGTGCTTCTATTCTCTCCAGTAACGCCTCTCTCCTGGGTGCAGCTGGCGCAGGGTAAACCACAGTCAACCAAATTAAATCATAAGAAATCAAAATCACATCTGATGAAGCCACATGTGAAACACGTAGTTTGCTTTTTGCTGTTTTTACTGTAATTTTCAAATAAAATTGTGTCTACGCCAGTACCCTGTTGTACGCTGGAATTTTGATTTTGTATGATTTCATTTGGTTTACTGTGTATTATGTGTGTTGGTGTGAATGTCTATGCTCATTACACACACACACACACACACACACACACACACACACACACACACACACACACACACACACACACACACACACACACACACACACACACACACACACACACACACACACACACACACACACACACACACACACACACACACATAACACACTGTAAAGGCACACATGCATAATTTGAAACAACAACAAAAGAGGAAAGAAGTGAAAGGAAGCAATCTGTCGAATCAGTGTTTTAAGCCTCAAAGAAAAAGCATGTCGCAATGCAGTATGCGCAAAGATATGTACAAACTAGCAAGGCAGGATGGAGTCCTAACCCTACAGTATCTGAACCTTAACCTCAACTGTAATCAATTCACCATTCAATAATTGATTGAAGTCAGTAGTGTAAGAGAGCAGTGAGAGCAGAAAGATTGAAAGGAAAAGGGTCAGAGCAAGAAAGAAGACAGGGAGAGGTGAGAGAGAAAAAGACAAAAGAGACGCAGATGGAGAGATTAGCAGACATGAAACTGGTGAAAAGAGATGGAGATGAAGTGATTGATAGAGGGCAGACAATGGGAGAGAAAAGGAATAAAAGAGGAATGATTGGGTGGTAGGGGGGGAGTGTGTCGATGTAAGTTAAAAAGACAGATGAGGGAGGCAGAGGGAGTGGCGGAAATATGGGATTAGAATACATGGCAGGTTCAGGTCGATCAAACTGGGGTGGAAAAGGTTAGAGGGAACAGGGATGATGTATGAATGGACGAAAGTAAGGACGAAAGTAAGAAAGAAAGAAAGAAAGAAAGAAAGAGCGGGCGTCAACACTTATATTCTCTCTTAACAAATACATGGCATGGCAGTCAACTCAGTGGATGTCTCCATAATGAATTATAAAGTAGATTATTGTTGCGTTTGGCTTTATGTAACAGGTTGGTAGCCTATATAACCATATATAATTAAAAAAAAAAATCTTGGATCTTGCTAATTTTGCTCCTTACATGTGCAACCTCTGGGTCTGAAAAGTGAAGCAAATGTAGAAGTGCCTTAAACCTGCATTCTTTCTAATAGCCAGCAGGGGGCGACTCCTCTGGTTGCAAAAAGAAGTCTGATTGTATAGAAGTCTATGAGAAAATGACCCTACTTCTCACTTGATTTATTACCTCAGTAAACATTGTAAACATGAGTTTATGGTCTCAATCGCTAGTTTCAAGTCTTCTTCAATACAGCATGATGTTCATTTAGTAAATTATGATCCCATTCAGAGTCAAATAGAACATAAACAGGGTATGCTTTAGGGCGTGGCTACCTTGTGATTGACAGGTCGCTACAACGGCATTGTTCGGTCTGGGAGTTGTCCGTGTTTTTTCGTCTTTAGTCCTTTCACAGTGTGTTATCAGTTAATGAAAGTTAATTATAACCTTTTTGGTCACCTAAAAATGTCTTATTCAGCGTTCGGTTGCACTTGGCTCCACCCTTTTTTGTCACTTCTGGTTGCAAAAAAACAAGATGGCGACGGCCAAAATGCCGAACTCGAGGCTTCAAAACAGCAGTCCACAAACCAATGGGTGACGTCACAGTGACTGCATCCACTTCTTACATATATACAGTATATGCTTACATCTCGTTACTTATAAGGTAGGTCATGTCTTCATGTATAATGAATTATAAAGTAGATTGTTGCTGCGTTTGGCCTCAACGTCACGTTGCAGCAGCGTTCAAATAACGATCTGTTGAATCCCGCTGAAGCCCAAGTGTTGATGCCTGAGCAGTATGCCAGTGTTGAGAGAATGATTAATTGGCTGCAGGCATTGAGACAGGGATGTATTGTTGAGATGACCTATAGTTTGAACTTCTCTGTTAGCCTGAATGTCTTGAACTTAATTCTTACACTCGTATCAAGTGGATAATTAATGTTAGGATAGATGGGAACTGTGTTAACCCTGTGACACCAACATATTGTTGAGAGAGAAAAGGATGTACAGTATAAGAAGAGAACATGGAGCAGCCATTACTGTGTTGAAATGATAAAAACTTACAGCTATGACATAATGTACCCATTTTTTAGTGAGTAAAATTCCATGTGTTTGCTGCAGCTACAACGACCCCATACTGTCTCTATGCCACATTTAATTGTATTTTTCAACTTAAGTGGTCATTACAATTGTGTATAATCTTATAAGTAGAATACTTTAATAATTGAGTTAGATTACAATCATATTAAAGTGCACTCTGTCTATCTGCTTTCATGTTGGAGAGGTAAGTATCCTACTGTGTAGCTAACGTTAGCCATGTAAAATAAAACTTATTGTAGATGCACCATCAAACATTAATAAACTAAAGACATACAAAACACTGTGATGATAAACAAGTCTCATCTCTTCAACACCATTTCAATTACCTCACAAGAGTTGAGCGTAAAATCTTTACGCAAAATTGAGTTTGCTGATGTTGTAGTTCCCCACAGCTGCCACTAGGTGATACTAAAGAGATTCTATTGATGGCACCTTTAAGTCGTATTACACAAATCGATGTTACAGTCAAGAATGTAATCAGTCAAGTGTAAAACTACTCAACAACACAGGCAATAATGACATCATTTACATAATTGTCCCCTCTACAGGGAGGTGTTTGTAATTTATGGTATTAAGTAAGATAAGTAATTTGGCTCAAGAGCGTAGAGAAAAAAATGCATATGCATGTGTGTGTGTGTGTGTGTGTGTGTGTGTGTGTGTGTGTGTGTGTGTGTGTGTGTGTGTGTGTTGGGGCATCTCTCCTCCAGTCCAGCTGGTATGTGACAGTGCTGCCATGGCAACAGAGGAAAGCCATCACAGCCAAAATGTTTGTTAGCAGACTTGTAGATATGATTTTCCTTCTGTCCAGCTCTCGTTTTTGTGAGTCTGTCTCTATCCCTCTGTTCATCTGTCTATTTCTGTCTGTGCGTTAATCTATTAATCTGAGATCTATTAATCTGCCCATCTGTTGATCTGTCTACCCTCTTGTCAGTGCCTCGATCAATCTTCCTGTTCATCAGCCTGTTTATTGATCCATCCTCCCCCTGTCGCTCTATCAATCTTCCCGTTTATCTCCAATCTTTTGCTTCTTTATCCAATCTTATTTCACGTGCATGTACAAGTATATGCACCACAGGTGAGAACACTATCTATCTATCTATCTATCTATCTATCTATCTATCTATCTATCTATCTATCTACCCATCTATCTATCTACCTATCTATCTATCTATCTATCTATCTATATTACATAAATGCCTTTCAGTGTTGTGAGTGGGTGTCTGCATTAGTCTCTTACCTTAAAGAGGAACATCCAAGAACATCAAGTGGGAGGGACATAAATGGGAAAGAGAGAGAAAATATATATATCATTATTAAAGAATTTCTCATATTTTCAGTTTTCTGACATTATTCTCACTCCCAACTCGTCAAATACCTCCGTTTGGTAAGTGCCCCTCGGCATCGGAAACCGACACATGGAGGCACTTTAGCAGCAGTATGTGACAAACCGGGCTTTCAACTAACTCCAATGTAAACCCACCCATGGCGTTATTCGAAATTCGAAGCAAGGGACGTAGTATTAATAGCGTGAGAGTCCGTTAAGAGCGGGCAGGCGGTGTGAAGAATGGGTCAAACAAACACAAGACTTTCAACCAGGAGACCACTGTTCGTGTCCCGTGTGAAACTAAAGGTAACGTTGACTTATTTTGTCACGTGACTCGTCGGTATCATCAGTCACGTGAGTCGTTAGTATCGTCAGTCCCGTTAGTCACGTGAGTCGTTAGTATCGTCAGTCCCATGAGTCACATGAGTCATTAGTATTGTCAGTCCCGTTAGTTGTTAGTATCGTCAGTCCCGTGTGCAAGGTAAGTTGTTACTATCGTCAGTCCCGTTAGTCCCGTAAGTCATTAGTATCATCAGTCCCGTGAGTCACTAGTCAGTGAAATTAACGTCAACCAAGGCAGTTTCCTAACCTTAACTAAGTGGTTGTGTTGCCTAATCCTAACTTCTTGTGAAAACTGAAGTTTATTTTGAAAGGACACAAGCTTAAATTGACACGCCGTCTCTGTTCTGTCCAAAAGTAACGCAAGAGGGGTGCCCCGTGCGGCGGTATTTTACGATTTGGGAGTGAGAATGTGTTATTTCTAGAGGTTTTATCAGTGTAAAATGGACAAAGTATTTTGACATTTGTCTTATATCATAATTGAATTCTCTTAATTTCACAAAAAATATTCTGCATGAGAAAAAGATTTTGTAATTTAATGGATTTGGCTCGAGGGTAAAATCATTCAGGCACACACAATTAGTTAAATGGAATTTTTTTTAAATTTACTATGAAAAGCTCTGAGAGGAGAGACCAGGTTAAATAAATATTAAATAAGCAACATGACATTTTGTAAATTAGGGTGCTCCCCCCAAAAGCCTTGTTCTGGCTAAAGGTCAAAGGTAAGAGAGCGGTGCTGATGACGAGGTCATCGTGTTATCACACACACTTCCACATTGGAAGGAACGCCACCCACTTCCTTTTAACCTCAAGGCACACAAGCACACACTGTATAAACACACACTGACACACAAACAGTTTCATTAGGTGGTAATTATCATTATCAAGCCAAACATGGGCAAACCACAGCTTTCTGTCTTCAGAGTATCTGTGTGTGAGTGTATCGCCGTGTACTTAGATATACACCGATCAGCCATAACATTAGGACAGCATGGGCACCCTGACCGGTCTGCGGCTACGCAGCCCCATACACAAAACAAACTGCGATGCACTGTGTGTTCTGACACCTTTCTATCGGAACCAGCATTAACTTTTTCTGCAATTTGAGCTAGAGTAGCTCTTCTATTGGATCGGACAACACGGGCCAGGCTTCGCTCCCCACGTGCATCAATGAGCCTTGGGTCAACCCTGTCGCCGGGTCACCTTCCTTTGACCACTTTTGGTAGGTCCTGACCACTGCAGACCGGAAACATCCCACAAGAGCTGCAGTTTTGGAGATGCTCTGACCCAGTCGTCTAGCCATCACAATTTGGCCCTTGTCAAAGTCGCTCGCATCCTTACGCTTGCCCATTTTTTCTGCTTCCAACACAAAGTTCAAAGATCAAAATGTTCACTTGCTGTCTAATATATCCCACCCACTGCCAGGTGCCATTGTTAAGAGATAATCAATGTAATTCACTTCACCTGTCAGTGGTCTTAATGTTATGGCTGATCGGTGTATGTTTGTGTGCATATTCACACATTCACCTACTGTATTTTTAATTTGCGATTCTTTCTGTATGTTTGTATGCATGTGTGTCTAATAGTTTTTGTGCGTGTTTTTGAATGTCTCAATGCGGCCTCATCATCTAAAGCCTGTTGTATCTGTGTGTGCATGTGTGTGCATGTGTGTGCGTGTGTGTGTGTGTGTGTGTGTGTGTGTGTGTGTGTGTGTGTGTGTACTCCTCTACAGAAAACTCAATATGGCAGGGTCAGCTCTGCAGAAAATGGTCCATTGAGCAGCAATTGCATTCTGCTGCCAAGGACTCTCTGCTTGACTCTTGCCTTTTCTATGGAGCTTTACGTAAACTGCTGAGCCCACACACAAACACACCCGCATGCGCGCGCACACACACACACACACACACACACACACGCCGACACACACACACACACACACACACACACTCACACACACACACACACACACACTCACACACACACGCACACACGCACACACACACACACACAGATACACACTTGTGGAAGAGCGGATAAAGGGAGAGACTGAGAGCAAGAGTGGAGGAGGTGTGACTAATCTTCTCTTCCTCTGTTTGGAAAGGGTGGAGGAGATGAGCGAGGGCTGTAAAATCATTTTGACGGGCAGGATTAAGACACACACACACACACACACACACACACACACGCACGCACGCATGCACACACACACACACATGCGCAGGTATAATTTCTTTCTTACACCCACACAGGATGACATCTCTTACATACAGCAAACCAAACTCAGAGTTTCTCTCACATATATTCTAACACACAGATATTCTCACACGTTCCTACGCAAACAAGTATACAAAAGATACTTAACACCTGGTATTAACATGCGTCTTCTCTGCAAACTGTGTCGAGATCCGATGCTGCAGGATTATATTTACATCTGCCATGGGAATCAGATTTTTATATCCCTTGCCAAAATGCAGTTCGTCACAACATCGTCACTTCCCCTTGTAATAATAACACCCTTAAAGATTCTGTGTCATTCAATTTTCATGTTTTCAAATGGAGTCTGGCGCAGGACCAGAATAATGTTCTTCATGTAAATGTGGGTTAGTTGAAAACTCAGTTGAACCAGTTAAAGTGGATAAATGTGAAGACTGAATCAAACCGAGCAGAACAGTCACAATACTGGATCCTTTTTGGCCGACAGCGGCAGCTCTTTCAATTCAAACTGCTGATGCTGCAAACTGGCCTGAATGGATGAATATCAGTAATTGTTTAGCAACGTTGTGAAAATGTTGTTATGAGTTCACTAGTGTTAGACTAAAACTACCTAAAAAAAAATTATAAATGTTTGAAAAAGACATGACACAAATATTTACAGGAATTGAAACTAGCGATTGAGACCATAAACTCATGTTTACAATGTTTACTGAGGTAATGAATCAAGTGAGAAGTAGGGTCATTTTCTCATAGACTTCTATACAATCTGACTTCTTTTTGCAACCAGAGGAGTCGCCCCCTGCTGGCTATTAGAAAGAATAGCATTGGCTTCATTTTTCAGACCAGGAGGTTGCCCACCGAGGTTGCCTTTTTGACAACAGACGTTTCGACTCGTAACAGTAGGATAACGATTAACGATAGCTTCGTTCTATTCAAGCCATGACAGTGGCTGAAATCAAATGTCACCCCACTTAACGGACATGTTCCCGCAAAGTCCCCAATTGCAGAGGGCTGTCCAAGTTCACAGTTCATCAAGTCTGCAAGACGGCTCTTGTAGGGTTTTATTTAATTCGCTGACAAAAGAAAAACTTAAATGCATAAAACATAAAAGTGTGATGAGACTTTCCTTGCATCATATAGAAACAATAAGTGCCAGGTCTGTCTTATCAGGAGCTTGCGTAGCCTTGCAGCCTGGCATACTTTACATGATGACTGTGAGCATGTCACAGTAAATATGCCCGAAGTCCACAGAGCCCAGTCTGCAAGGCCTGAGGGTTGACATTTCGATTCAGACAGTGTGACAGTGAGCCAGCATGCACAAAGCAAGGCCTTGAAACTGAATCAGCAAAATGGAATTCAGCCATCATTAATTTTATTGTTTACACGTGTCCTACAACATATTAAACTGCCTTCCGTGAAAAAGGCCTTTTACATAAAATATTTTAGATCTCTTCTATGTTATTTGATGCAGACTATCCAAAAGTTCAGCGTGAAAACTTTCTAAAAATTGAAAATAAAGTTCTGTGGGTTTGAACACAGCATGAGTTTATGAAGTTGGACCTACTGCTGGGATCCGACAGATTTTAGGAGGTTAAACTGACAGAAGACACAAGTATATTCCATCCATTATTCACACACACACACACAAACACACACACACACACAAACACACCCTTGCATCCTGTCCATCGCTCAGTGCCACAGAAAGAGGGCTGTTGCCAGGATACAGAGGCTGTGTGTCTGTTTCCTGTCGGATCAGTCAAAGGAAGAGACATAAAACTTTCTGATCAAGCTGTCACTTAGCGGTCACACTGCATCCTCTGATGTTCCATCAGTGTGTGTGTGTGTGTGTTTGTCCGTGTTTCTTTGCAGGCACTAATGTGTGTTTAAGCCTATTTGATGCAGTCCTGCCCCTCCCACTACCTCACATTAGTGAAATGCCAAATACATAAATTAACATTTACGTTATGGTCCCTGGCATTGTGTAACCTCATTCTGCTGACATTTGCCACATAAGTCAACATGTTTATTTTATTTATTTAACTAATTTCCAACCTTTGTGTGGCTATTTCAGAGTTTTATGATTTTTTTCCCCCCGTAATATATGACAGATATTTCAGGTCTCTCAAAACAAACAGTGATTAAATACACCTGCTCCTTTTCTATAATTTACTTTGTTGTAGATAGAGCTAATTCATATCAGTTTGTGTTAGACGTGTACACTGAAGTGATTGAAAAATAAGTAATGAAATTAAATGAATGCATGGAAAAACTGTTTTGCAACGTGATGCAAGATAAAATAAACCCACCCTTGGTGCACAAAATATTTCAGACCGCTCTCAGACAGAATTTCTGTCGGGCCTTGACTCTAAGCTCCCCTGTATAAATTACGATGATTATTTTGGAGCTTACTTGGAATCTAACCCGACCTGACCCGAGAGAGATGAAAAAAAAGGAAAGAAAAAATGGAGGGATGAGAGAAGAGGAATGAAAGATGAGGTCTGCTGTTCTCATTTGTGAAAACGATACAAGAACATTTCGAAAAAATAAAATAACCAAACAGGTATTTTATGTGCTTCACAGACTCACAAACGCGCACGTACACACATATAAATACTTGTATTGTTTCAAAATTCTCCCGTTTTGGCAGAAAAGTCGGCACATTTTTCCACCAGAGCATGTCTATTTTTCTTGTGTTTTTGCATCATACACTTTTCTCCCCATCTCTTGCCGTTAACCTGTGAAGCACTGAGAGGGTTACAGCACACACTCGTGGGCTGCGTTCTCGCTACTTTTTTTCCCAAATGTTTCACAAGTGACTTTAAGGTTCAACGAGGAGAGGAAAAATATTTCACAGTGAAGTTTAAGAGCTCAATGCGGTTCTCAAGGTTCTTATCAAGCTGCAAAGTAAAAAAGAAATTCTTCCCTTAAGAGTTTTACATGAATAAATATATTTCATGTATTCATCTAAACTATTTGAGATTATTGTTTGAAATAATGTTTCCGTTAGGTTTAAGGTCGAGCTTTCAGTGGGAGGATGTGCATGTAATCAGGCTTTCAGATGAAAGCAAAGACAAGCTCCAGCTTCCATCTTATCTCAAAATTAACAGGCACTCTCTTTCTTTGTTGAGAAGAGAGTGCTGTTAGTGGGGACGTTTGGCATTGATGTTCAAGGGAATCATGCATTTATGGGAATCACACAATAATCAATAGTTCAGTTCAAATGGGCTTTACTTGCCTGAAAATGTGGCAACAAAAGGAGTTAGATCAGGGGTTCTCAACCTTTTAAAACCGAAGGCCCACTTCTGATGGTTAAAACATTTCAGAGGACCACCTTCCCAAATAAATGAGAAAAAAACACAAAATCACAAAAAAAAGGAGGATGTGCTACACAAGCAGCAACCATATACTGTAGCTAGCTTTCAAAGTGGCTTTTGACTAAGTTGTTAACCTCTTACCCTCTGCCACTATTCGGTATTTCAGGGACTGTAGCAGGCTCAGTTTTAAAGCTAGAGTGAAGACACTTGTTTCATATGAATGGTATGCTAGAAACAGGAAAACCTAAGAAAATCCATTGTTTCCAACCATGTCTTGCTAGCTTATCGGGAAAAACGCTAAATAATGCTCCAAAGTTAGGTTCAATTTTGGCGAGGAAAAACTGGCATGGCTATTTTCAAAGGACCTTTGACCTCAAGATATGTGAATGAAAATGGGTTCTATGGGTACCCATGAGTCTCCCCTTTACAGACATGCCCACTTTTTGATAATGACATGCAGTTTTGGGGAAAAAAAACATGTAGTTTTTTGCATGCAGTATAAATGTGTTATTTTCGCATATTCTAAAATGGTGTGTTTGAATATTTCTGCATACTGGGGTCCCTAAACAGTCCTGGAATTACATAAATTGGGTATCACTGTAAAGCTCTTAAGGATTCAATGAGCCCAATTGTATTCATGTGTGATGATGTTAGTCCCCATAGTAGCCATTTCATTGTATTGAGACCATCTTTTGAAACTTGACCTCACTGTATAAAATGACCTGTTGTGACCTCTAGGATAATCACAGCCTCATGAAACTTTACAGTCACAAACTAGAGACCTAGAGCATTCAGTGGATGGATGGCTTTACTAGCTAGATTGACAATAAGGGGGTTTCTTAGCAGTTTCCAGAACAGAATTGCTCGCCATCTAATTGTTGAAAAATTCAATTCTTACAGAAATCTCCAAATGTCAAAAGATACCAAATCAAAGCGTGGCTTTTTCTATGGTGTTCCTCAAGGTCTACCCCTGAACATCCCCTGTCTCCCACCCTTACACCTCTAAAAAAAGCAGGTGGAATGGTAAGAGGTTAATGATGTGATGACTTTCTAATGTGCCGGAGCCCGTCCCTTTTCCTTAGGACATATTCTTTGGCCTTCCCAACACATCTCGGGTGCTTTGTGTTTAAGTGTCTCTGGAGCTTCGATGGTTTTAGTGCCTCATTTGACAGGATTTCGCCACATTGAACACACTATGCTTTTGGCTCAGCATCACTGCCTGCCATCATGAATCCGAATTTAATGTATTCAGGGTCATATTTCCCCCTTGGAGCTTTTACTAGCGCAGAGTTGTCCCCCTCATCACTTTTTCGTTTCAAAAACCGATCCGTTTTGTGTCACTGCACCCGAGTGAACATTAGCTAGCTAAGAGTGGCAAAACACGCTTGTCTCTACCTGATGATGTGTCGTGATTGGCTTGGTGATATTGAAGCTAGCTTTGTATATTACCAAAAAACTATTTAGCGGTACCACTGCGGCCCACTAGATGGCGCTCTGAGGCCCACCAGTGAAAACAGCTAAAGAAAAGCATCCGAAAGCTTTTATGGTAGATTACTTTGTAATCTGAACAGTGATTTTCTACTATTAACCTCAATCATCGTGACAAAAGGTAAAAATGATTGTACAAGCTCTCCAGAGCAGTAAAATACCGCCTTCTAGTATTATAACCTGCTGTGCAGTGTTTTGGCGTCTGACAAGCCTTCAAACTTATGAATCTATTACCTGTAACTGGCCTTCCTGGGTTGTATTTCACCGTCTTAACAACACGCCCCCACCAATGCACCTCTTTGCATATTTCAACGCAGGTTTTTTTGGTCTGAATGCTCTGTTAGATATGTGAAAATATATTTCTATTTTTTGGCTGAGGTGGAAAAGCAGCTTGTGTTTTTCACCAGTTCTTTGAAGATGTTGTGCTCTGTTTTTTTTTATTTTGCTGTTTCTGTAGAAAAGCTGTATGATGGGATGAGTCAGACTCAGTTTGAGACAAGGGACTAAAGAATTATGGAGCTGTCTTTTCTATTGGAACAGGAGGGGGTCTTCCTAAATCTGCTCTGTGAGCTGTTTTGGGACATTCTTCCAAACTCTAAAAGATATTTTGGGTGAATTTCAGACAGAATTCCAGGGATTAGTGGAACGACGGGATCAAAACGTTCCAACCAGATTCTGGGGTTGAATTTGTGTATAATATCTGCACAACTTGAGCTCAGTATTGCGTTCACTGCTCTGACTAAGAGGTCAGTGTAGTTCACTCAACTCATAAAGGAGCTGCTACTAATCTTTTACACCCACAAAACCCCCACTCGCTTTTAGATATCTGTGCGAAGGTGGCAGCGCCACCGAAGGTAAAATTAGGATCTGCAGAGCAAACGCAGGAACAATCATTTACATAATAACTGTATCCATCAGAACGCTGCACTGAGAGGAAGAAAAGAGCATGCTGATTGATTCCTCCCTACGCCTTGATTTCTCTTTGTTTGACTGACATTCACACACACACACACCTTACACCTTATTATGCTAAGTATAACCTGTCATAATGGTATCCATCATTCCACTACCCAATCCATACATTCCTGCTATCTCGTTCTCTCCAATCAATTCTGTTCCCAAGGTGACGGCAATTTTACATCCCTATTGGCCGTTTCTACGGTTACTGAGAGATGACTAACTGTAACATGTGCTATTTTTCTATCACAACTCCCCCCATTCCTCCTTGTCCCCGCTGGTATCATTCATTTGTTGAGGGGAAAAAAGGGAGTTTCAGTTTGGTATTATCACAACGTTTAGCTGATGCTCTTCCAGTGAGTGCGAACAGCATAACAGCAGTTTGAGTTGCCTTGACATACGCCAGTACAAGGTACAGAAAAACAGTACACAGGCAGATGAGAGTCAGTTAAAATATCAGGTGGATCGGAGTAGTGGAGTAACAGAGAGACAAGATACAAGTTAATACTGTGATCATTACTTTGATTTATCTTACAGATTTTTATATTTGTTAGGAAGTGATATGGATAAAATCTTTAATCACAGTACATGTCATTTTATATTGTAATATCAATATGCTTCATGATTATAGCCTTAGCAAATCTAGATTTTTGCAATCTCAGAACCCATCGGCTATAGGTCTGGATATCCGGGCAATAATTGTTTAAAATGGAAGATCTATGTTGGTCGCAAAGCACTGGTCATTCTAAACAATTACTGCCATGTAAAATAAAAGCATTTTAACTTTGTTCAAACACTACAGTGTGCCTTGGATTATTTTTGAGGGAGACTTGCATTTTGTACTTTTTGAGATCATATTCCACCCATGCAATGAGCCCTTCACAAGATTAAATGAGCCCAATACACCTGAAGGATCCAGAGAGCACCTGTGTGTGATTACCACAAAGACCCAGCAGCGCTTCTACTCCATTGTCTTCACCTCTAATAACCCCAGAGATGTTGAAGGGTATAAACGTCAAAACCGAAAAACTCTGACGGTAGACAAATTTATCGCGTCACAGTATATAACAGCATATTGCCTTTTTTCTTCGAGTAGAGTATGTACTTTCAACAGGTTTCCTCTGCTTTATGCGTCAGAAGTGAAGTGGTATTGGCAAAAAATATGAGAATTGGCTGTTTGTTATTATTGGATTAATCCGAAGCAGAACATCCTCTATTACCAACCGTATCGTTTTTGGATGTCACATTGCTCCCTCATCTGTTTGTGTGATAATAAAATAAATCTCATCTGTGTGTGTGTGTTTGTGTGTGTGTGTGTGTGTACAGGTACTCTATCCAAACTTTGTGCACATTTGTACAGTGGATCTTGTGTATTGTCCATGAACATCTCTCATCAAACCACAAACAGCCCTGATGCTCTCCTCCCCTCTCCCTGCTCCTCCCGTCCTCCATCCCTCTCTCGCGCTCTCTTCAGCCCACTCACTGCCACTCACACTGATAGACACAGAAAAACACACAGATGAAGTGAAATGAAATGAAAAATGATGAGAGGATGAGATGAAGAGAATAATAGCTCCTGTCTCACTTTGCACACACACTGTTTCTGTACCAAGTAGCAAACCAGCATGGACTGCTAATTCAAATGATCTTGTCATATCACAGCCGTGGACACTCGGCTTGTTTTCCCTCGTGTAAGTTCCCCGTGGCAATGACACATCTTTGCCTTTTTCCAAAAACTCTCTCTCACACACATAAGACAGAACACTTTCACACTCCCTAAGGCCTCCCTCAAGCAAAGTACACAGCTCATTCAATCCTGACCTTCCTCTCCCTCGCTCTTACAATATATTTTTCAGGATCTCTATTCAGTGTCAGGTAAAAGCATGTGTAGCAATAGAAAGACTCAATACAGAGAGAGAGAGAGAGAGAGAGAGAGAGAGAGAGAGAGAAGTAGAGTTTTCCTCCTTGTTCTAGCAGATTTGTTTTGCCCAGTTGAACCGCTCGTTCTCTCCTTGTTGTGGGGTGGAGTTTGTGTCTACTGCTGGCGTATTTTCACGCCTACATGCCCTTTGTGTGAACAGGATTGTGCTGATCTCATCCCCACAATTTACTTTGAGCTGCAGTTTTACTTTCTCTTTGATCATTGTCAGCATGTATCATTATGGTACAGTGAACAATGAACCCCGAGGTTAGAAGACTATTAAGAATCTGACAAAATAATTACATTGTAATTTCCCTCAAAACTGATGCCCACATTTTGTCGAGCAACTTTCTAGTCACACAGGGGTTTACCTTGCCTTTGGTTATGCTGCTAAATAGGGATGTGCACGATTAGTCGACTAGTTAATTAAACGTTGCTACCCACGTTAGTCTGTACCAGAAATACTAGTCAGTTAAACTTCTTATTTTATTACACATTTAAAAAACATATTGCTTCAGCTGTTGCATTGAGAGAGCTGCTACTCCTTCTGCAGCAACGCAGTTGGCTCTCCGCTCTAGGCTTGTCGCGGTAGTCGTTGTTACCGGTGTTACTAGGTGGTTGAGCACACACCAATTACATTACGTTCCCACCGCCCCCACCGTTGTTTTGCATTTTTTTAACAGAAATAAAACCTATTTAGTTCATTTGTGTGTATCAGCGTCGTGTTATCAATACAAAGTCGGACGACGGACGCTACAAACTGACAGTGAATGCATCTGCTCCATACAGAGTCTCGGCTCAGAGTAAAAGGTGTCATATTTCACACACACGGAATGAGAGAGAGTTGACAGACAAGACAATGCAAAGCGAAAAGCAAAGGCGCCTATTTGGCAATATTTCAGATTTAAACCCAATGCTATAAGGGAACCATAACGTTAATGAGACAATCGCCGTGCGGAGGACGGAGCGGTCACAGCTGGTGTGCGCTGCAAAGCAGTGCAGGGTGGAAACCTGCGGCCCCGCAGCAAAAGTTGGACCAGAGAGGCCAGACACAACGCCACCCGACGTTAAAGTTCAAAGTAAGCTCTCTACACATATTCCCCGTCATCTTTTCTTGTAAAATGTCCGGTGTAATCGGTAACACCGGTGTTGTCACGAGTTTATTAACCGGTGGGAAAATTTCCTCAGCGTCACATTCCCCGCCTGCCACCACCGCCTCTTTCCGAAATAGCGGCTGGGTTCAGCAGTCAGTCTGCTGATCAACTGGATTGGCCAGCAGATAGGGCTGTATCAAATGTCATTTTTTAACATGCGCAGCGTTGATTGAGGTTCTCAAATGAAGCTTTGAATGTCTGTCGTCATATCTTATGACGTTATCACTCTAAAAAAAAATGGAGATACAGTATGTGTTATATGTGGTTATATGTGGTGCTGTTATGCTAGACCGCCCAGTTAATACAGGTGCGTACAGTGCGTGTGAGTAAAAAAGTCATATCTGAAAGGCTAAACGGCAACAAATTTGGATTGAAGCAGAATATTTCGTTAAAATAAAAACATTTTTAGACTGAGGACTGTGACAATTAACGTTACAGAGACGATTGAGGGAGAGCGTTGCTTGCTGTGTATGTGCGTTTGAGAGAGACAAAGAGGAGAAGAGAAGGTGGAATGTTAAAACCTGCACAATAATATACTAATGGTAGCCTATAAGCGTTGCCAAACCATGACTCCTCTCAGACCACAGTCCCCGCTGGCGTATTACACCACAAACTGGTTCGTGAGGTGCATTACTAACCGATCGACCAGAGCGGACACTGGGGACATACTGATTTCAGCGGCATTTTAAATAGAATTTGGTTATTGAAAAATGTTATTAACGATTTCAAATGGCTCTTGTACACAATGTTTAACCTTACATATTCAATTGTGATCAATTTTGACTGTTTTCTTACTTCTAGACTTGTCGGCTAGCCTAAGTTTAAACTTAGGGAAATTAGTCGTTAACATCCCTACTACTAAAAGATTGTTTGTGTCTGAAAAGTTGGAATGAGTCTGGAGTCAAATCTGTCATGAAGTCTGAAGCTGTCTGTCCTGCAGTGATGTAAACAGAACTGACACACATGTCACACATCATTGTCTACGGTTGTAGTTTCCATAAGTATGAAATTGATCATGTGGCTTTTCTTTTTTTTGCCATTACTGTCCTGATTTCACTCGGTAGACTACAGAATGATTAATATCTCAACAAGACTAAGAGGCTAAAGTCATGCAATCAGCTCTGTGAGGCTAAAAACAAACAGAGCAGATTTGATGAGAAAAATGTCAGATCTTTAATCTCTACCTCAGATTAAAATGAAATTCCATCAAATAAATCATCAAAGTAATCAAAGTTCACAGTGCCTACTCATATATGTTATTCATATAATCTCACAGTCACACATGCAGGTGTGCAGAGATATTCTTTTCACTTTTTTCACAAGAGCTTCAAATTGACAGCTGCACAGTCGTCTTAAGAAGTTTAGGAATATAAACTTTGTATCTTCAGCATTTCAGGCTCATTTAACAGCTTATAGGGAGTACACGGCCCCCCAAAAGCAGTTAAATGAACCTCGGCGAAATCTCATCATCTGTCTTTTTTCGCTTCCTCCCAAAACAGCTGCATCTCACCACGACCGCCCAGTAAGGGGTGGACAGATGCACTAAAAGGCAGAGTGAGACGCAAGAGAGAGAACGGAAAAGTGAAATAGAAGAAGAGATTGCAGAGGAAGACGGGAAAGGGGAGAAAGATTGGCAGGTGGAAAAGGGTCAATAACGCTGGCAGAGACAATGAGGGAGATCAAACGGCTCAGCATCGTCTGAAAAGCATAAAAGATTTAATTTCCTGGTCAAACACGAATGCAGGCATTTAGTGGCTGAGGGCGAGGGCGCCATGCCACTAATATTCTTTTATCAGCCTCAATAACCAAAACAAACAAACATCATCCCACCGGAGCCTCTGTGAGCGACTCATCACACACTCAAATGTATAAATGAAGTTAATACACCCTGCTCCCCCCCCCCCCCCCCCCTCTCTCTCTCTCTCACACACACACACACACACGCACACACGCGCACACACACAAAGACATCGAGGCTCTGCATCACTTACCCCTCTTTTCTAGTGCAAACTGACAATTTGGCTCTGTCATTTCCATGGTAACACAGAAGAGGATTGCCTGTGGAGGCATGTCGACATGTCTAAATATACTCATTCTCTCTCACACACACACACACACCCAGAGACACGCACAAGTATGTTGCCCACAGAGCGCTACAAGAAGATGTAGAGATTTATCCTCTCAGACAAAGAAGAAGGTGACTGATGGATGTCAGAAATCATCATTTGACTTTCTCTGAACAGCGTCTGAACAGCGTCTGAACAGCGTCTGAACAGCGTCTGAACAGCGTCTGAACAGCGTCTGAACAGCGTCTGAACAGCGTCGTATGTTTCAATCAGTGTGTGGTTGTGTGTGTCTTCCTGGGAGTAGGCAGTATCAGTGGTGTCTCATTAGGAAAGGTCACTTTCTTGTTTGTCATTCAGACTGAACTCGCAATTGCCAACTGAAAAATGTATTTTGAAAGGTTCAGTGTTTACCTTTCAGTGTGTCGTGTAAACCTCGTCTAACTGCAGAAACTCTCAGTGAATGGACAAAGACACACATGCTATAAAATGTCTTTGTTGTGGAGCAGCTGATGTTATGACATTTTTATTGTTTGAGTGTAACATTAGTCTTTAAAATCTGAGATGTGCTCCCACCGCTTCTACAAACCACCACACCACTGGGCAGCTTTAAAAACAGCACTGTGATTTATATCCATTCTCCTAAACGCAGAGAGAAATGGACATGTGACGACATCCAAACAATAACAATACAGAAAACACCTCCTCCTCTGTCTTTCTTCTTATTCTGTCCTTTGCACGTAACCCCGACCTTCTTCTCTCCATCTATCTTTAACTTCAATCTAACAGTCAATCTAACCCCTGAGGGTCTCCTCTTTCCACCTTTCTCTCCCATCCTCCTCATCCCCTCCGACCTTCATTGAATACCAAGAGAGAAAGTCAGAAATGAATAATTTCCAAAGCATTGCTTTGAATATATAATATGATTTTTTTTTTTCAATTGGGCTTTCCAAGTTAACGCGATAATAATGCGTTAACGCAAATTCATTATAACGCCACTAATTTCTTTAACGCATTAATACAATTGATCTTCCGGAAGTTGTAGCGGACTCACTTTTAGAGCTAGAGTGAAGATACCGGCATCGTATGAAACTAGAAAACCTAAGGGATCCATTGGTACCAACCATAAAATACAGATTTTGGCAAGGAAAATCAGTCATGGCTATTTTCAAAGGGGTCCCTTGACCTCTGACCTCAAGATATGTGAATGAAAATGGGTTCTATGGGTACCCACGAGTCTCCCCTTTACAGACATGCCCACTTTATGATAATCACATGCAGTTTTGGGGCAAGTCATAGTCAAGTCAGCACACTGACACACTGACAGCTGTTGTTGCCTGTTGGGCTGCAGTCTGCCATGTTATGAGTTGAGCATATTTTGTATGCTAAATACAGTACCTGTGAGGGTTTCTGGACAATATTTGTGATTGTTTTGTGTTGTTAATTTTTTTCCAGTAATAAATACAGTATATACTATATATAAATTTGCATAAAGCAAGCATATTTGCCCACACCCATGTTGATAAGAGTATTAAATACTTGACAAATCTCCCTTTAAGGCACATTTTGAACAGTTAATTGTGATTAACTATGGACAATCATGCGATTAATCGCGATTAAATATTTTAATCGATTGACAGCCCTCGTTTTTCATTAATATCTAGTTAATTCAACTGTACCCTGTGAGTAAAATGTAGAAAAGAAAAAGTTAGCATCAGATGTGCAGTAATAGTGTGTCCTACATTTAAACTGGTGTGTGAGAGACCGAGTTGAAAAGGAAGTTAAGCACTCAGTGTCACATAGCGTTGAAATGATTCTTTGAGTAACTCGATTACTAAAAGTCATCGATGCAAATTCTTGGTTTTGTTTAATCCCCCCCTGCGACCCCCGTCCACACAAACATCGGGGCGCGGGTTTGCTGTGGCGCTATCAACGGTGCACAGATTGATTTTGCGAGTGCATCTGAAGGTGGACACTAGGGCTGTCACAAGAAATCCCAAAACAATTATTGGTTTGGATAGTTGTAATCGTGTATTGCCGCTGGACAGCACGCACTGGAGAGAGAGAAAGACAGTGAGGGAGTGAGAGCGAGAGACACACTCACTTTCACAGTCTAAAGAATGCACTAATTTCTGGCGAAAGAACGTCTTGATAAGCTAACAGACGTCCTTTTATTTGTAATGGTGGATATAGCTGCTGTAGCGAGTTTTGTGCCCACATGATTGGATCAGTTTGGATGACTCGCTCAGCCCCAGACTGCAGCAGCGTGGCAGAGAGGAGAGACATGCAGCACAGGAAGCAAGATCCCTGAATATTAATTTATCAATATCAATTTTGAATTCGACCTAGGGATGCACCGATCCGAGTTTTTCAGTCTCGATACCGATAGCGATACCTGGGCTTTGGGTAATCGCCGATACCGAGTACCGATCCGATACCAGTCTTTAATTAATGAGCTGTATGCCTCGCTGTATGGAAGTGACTGGGATCCTTCTGTTATGTGTAAAGAAACATCAGGCTTGACTTAAACATCGCTTTCCTAACTTTGCAAAACAAAATGTAACAAATAAATACATAGATCACTTAACATAAATTTAGTGAATTATTTATTATTAAATAATAAATCATACACCCACAACTTGGCAAAAAAAACTTCAAAATAAACAGGTGTAAACCGTTTTAATGCAGCAACAAATTGGTCAAAACTTAAACAGGAATTAAAATTACAGTATATTATATATAAAGTATATAAACATAGAATTGAATTGAATAGATCTGCCCCATTGTCACCGATATCCGAGTAGCCCTTAAGATGTGTACTTTCTTAAAGTAATTTGAATTTTTTTTTTTTTTCATTTCAGAAAATGTTTTATTTAAAACATGGAATGTACTGGGCACTTAAATGCACTAAATGGGTTTACTCTTTACAGATAATATTATTGTATGCAATTTAAACAATAAATATGTTGATTTTTCTAAAACGGAAACCAATTAGTTGTCTAATTTTCTCTTTTGTTTATCTATTATTGCTCTTTAATAACAAAGCAAACGTATTTCTTATCCAATTACTCTATTAATTGATAGAATAATCGGTAGAATACTCAATTACTAAAATAATCAATAGCTGCAGCCCTAGTGTCACAGAATAATGATTGCCTGTCAGGTTATTTCAATTTCTACTTTCACTTCAGCCTCCAATTATGCATTAAATGATTTCAGTCTCGCCAACTTCCCGCTTTATTTGCAGCCTGAGAGAGACCGTCTCCTGGTTACACACATCAGACAGATAATTGGAAAGTTAAGATATTAGATTTGGGCAGTTTTAATCCCGTAAGTATTCCTCTTAATTGTCTGGGTATCGAGTGGGAGATTTTTATTCTGATTAGAGGGGATCTATTACAAAGCATTTAGCCTGAATCTGAAAGTGTGTTCAAAGAGAGGTGTGATATTGCTGAGATATATGAATGGAAAAATAACAACAAAGGAGATCAAATTAGTTATACACACAAGAAAATGTATGTGCTGAGGTGGAGTGGCTGCTTTTCAACCATATCATTTGTTTCTTGAGTTTGTATTATGAAGGTATCGCCACTGGAAAATAGGAACAATTTAAAACAAACTGACACAGTGTCATTAGTCATGTTCTTACTTGTGCATGTATTGGTGTGTGTGTGTGCATGTGTGTGCATGTGTGTGTGTGACAGGCGGCAGCTGTGGCGTCTGTTAGCGCTCCCTGTGATTAAATCATAAATAATTAAAGCTTTGAAAGAGACAGAGCGCGAGGGGGAGGAAGAGAGGGAGAGAAAGAAGAGAAGAGGGAAGACAGGCGTGAGTATAATTACGTTCTCTGGGGGTGTTCTTTTGATTGTTTAAACAAGAGTTCAGACAGATCGTTAGGCTAAGGTGCATTCCATGTCACTTTTTCTTTCTTCCTTTCTTTCTTTCTTTCTTTCTTTCTTTCTTTCTTTCTTTCTTTCTTAAGTAAATCAAAGCCTGACTAATGCTTCAGGCAGAGACTAAAGTGAATTGATTGTGATTGAGTGGAACTGAAAACATGTGATGAATAAAGTGGAATGAACTTGCGGAATCCAATGTTTTTGTTTTTCTTATCGAGTAACTCTTAAAGCTGTTTGTGTTTCTGTGACGTCTTTCAAGTTTGCAGGTACAGTACAGTACGTGGTCTTCATGAAAACAGAGAAACATTAATAGTAGTTGTATCGATGGCACGTCTGCGCTCTCGTAGAGCTTGTGCCAGTCAAACCACAGTGAAAGTACAAAATTAGGCATACCACGCGGTTGTGTAACAGCGACCCCCTTCATGTCTCTCTTTCCGCTCACCTCCCACATCACCACTTCATCTGAGTAACAAGCGTCACAGCTTTGGATGTAGTAGCTGTCTAATGTTCAATATTTTACCCGGTATACAAATGCTGAAGCATCAGCAGCGTTTCTCGTTCTTTCTACGAAGTTTCCAGATGTGACACTCCTCTACTGTCTCCCCCACATATACCGACACCTTTTTATTGTCTTTATTGTTGCGCCTCTTGCTTCTTTTCACACATACAAGCCACATTCTTTCTTTTCACCTTTGTCTCGTCTCCGTTACTCCGCTGACTGTGCAGAAAGGCAAGGTGCGTGCCAATTTACATCACTCTGCTCTTTCTTTTCACTTGCCCAACTATGCTCCTTCACCTTCGCTCTGCATCCCTCGCCCCTCCACGCCTCATTCTTCTGTTCTCCATTTCCTCTCTTTCCTTCGCCTCCCCTCGTCCTCTCCTTGCTCTGTCCTTCCCCGTCTCCTCATCTCGCCCCTTGTCTCAGTCAGGGCTTTGATTCTCTGTAATTACTGCCATTACCTCTGAGGTGTGCATTTATTCCTGCAGGGAGATCCACTTCCAGGTACTTGAATGTGTGTGTGTGTGTGTGCGTGTGTGTGTTTGTGTGTGTGTGTGTGTGTGTGTGTGTGTGTGTGTGTGTGTGTGTGTGTGTGTGTGTGTGTGTGTGTGTTTGTCTGTGTGAATATAAAGTAGCATGTTGTCATTAATAACTCAAAATGATGTGCTGTACGTCCCTGATTTAATTCATAAGCTGCATGCATGAACTTCATTTGCTTGGCAGGAAAAATCCCTCCCTAACGTCAGACCAGAATTCTGCAAAACCGTTTTTTTTTTTTGTTTTCTTGCAATAAGCATTAGTTAACAGTAAGACTGTCAAGAGTTTAAAATGTTTCATCGCAATTAATTGCATGATTGTCCATAGTTGATTGTGATTAATCGCAAATTAATCACACATTTGTCAAGGGAGTATTTAATATTCTTATCAACATGGGCGTGGACAAATATGCTTGCTTTATGCAAATGCATGTATATATTTATTATTGGAAATCAATTAATAACACAAATCAATGACACATACTGTATTGTCCAGAAACCCTCACAGGTACTGCATTTAGCATGAAAAATACGCTCAAATCATAACATGGCAAACTCAAGCCCAACAGGCAACAACAGCTGTCAGTGTGTCAGTGTGCTGACTTGACTATGACTTGCCCCAAAACTGCATGTGATTATTATGAAGTGGGCATGTCTGTAAAGGGGAGACTAGTGGGTACCCATATAACCCATTTTCATTCACATATCTTGAGGTCAGAGGTCAAGGGACCCCTTTGAAAATGGCCATGACAGTTTTTCCTCGCCAAAATGTAGGTAAAGGTTGGAGCGTTATTTAACCTCCTATGGTTGGTACCAATAGATTCCTTAGGTTTTTTGTTTCATATGACACCAGTATCTTCACTCTAGCTTTAAAACTGAGGCCACTACAGCCTAAAAATCACAGGGTGCGTTAATATGTTAAAGAAATTATGGTGTTAGCGCGTTATTATTGCGTTAACTTTGACCGCCCAAGAAAAATGGTAATAAGGCCCTTTTAAGTCCTTATAAGATGTTTATTAACATATGTGTTAATAAGATGATATGTGTTAATAATAGCGTTATAAACATGTTTTTTGTTAGATTATAAGACATTTATAAGTACTTTTAAGAAACTTGTTAACAGTTTATAGACTATTTAAGAACATTAATAAAAGCTTCATGAGTTTCTTATAATTGTTTATAAAAGCATTACAAAATTGATTGAGCTTAACTATACCTATTATATCATTGTTAAACCTTTACTTACCCTTTTTTGTTGCTTTATTAAGAATAATAATACTCTATTACGCATTTATAGCAGTTAGCAATGTTAACATATTAACGTTAATGAGCATCTTAATAAGTTGCCTATTAATTAACGCTTATTACAAGAACCTTAATATAAAGCGTTACCTCGCTTTCTAATCTGTGCAAGGCAACTATGGTATGGTTAAGGTAAGGGAAACATTGTAGCCATGGAGAATAAATTATAATAAAGTTGTCGTTAGGGTTAGGCAATTTAAACACTTGGTTAAGGTTTAAATTGGCAAAGATGGTGGTTACGGTTAGTCCAATACCGACGTAATTCGGGTTGATTTAGTTTGTTTTTTTCTCCAGAAATGCTTAAAAATGGGGGTTTTGTTGGGGATGAACTGATCATCCCGAAGGAATGGCTCATACAAAGAAAAACGTCTCTGAACAGAGAAACAAAACGTTAATGGATCCAAACAAAAACAATCATGTTTTCATCAAGCAGGCAAAAGGAAATCTCAAACAAAAGGAGCAAACAAAACCCACTGGCACAGTAGAGGAGGGGAAAATCATTTCAGAGACGGTGGTGACGGATGGAACAAAAGACTTAGAGATTGTCTTTGGGAGCGCTGAACAAAGAGTGCACCAACAGAAGACACTGATACTTAGATCATCAAATTAGTTTACTGAGCCAGCAGTTGTGCCTGTTGCAGGGAGCTCCCCCCCCCTCGTCCACACACCAACACACACACACATCCAAACACAAAAGCAACATGTCTTATCTGTCAGGTTGGGAGTGAATGGACCCAAAAGGGACTCCAGTTATCGTCCATGAACCCAAACAGAGAAATATATCACTAAGAGCTTCATCTACCTGCTGGTGATGGAGACGGGAGATACAGGAAAAAGTAATCGAGGCCCAGTAGCTCTGATATGAGCAGTCACTGGGGAGCCGAGCCGGAGGTGAAACTTTGGCTGTTTCAATCTTACAGACAGACATTACAAGCTGCTCCCTGAGGAGGGCCATTTTATGGTTCCCTTGGTTTGTAAGAGACAGAAAAAGAGGAAATGAGAGAGAAAACGAGGGAAGACAGGGGAAGAGCAAAGCTGGTATTCAAGTCCTGGAGAAAACCAGAGCTTTAAAGAAATCATAATGATGTTTTTTTTTTTGCATGCTTTGGTCCACTAACTACAAATCACCAATACTTTACATTGCTGTCAAGCATGGAATAACTTTTTTGATTGATTTTCTACCTTCCAGGCAGCAATTGGTTTCCTTTTATCAACTTGCAAAGACTTAAAACTATCAAAGAAAATCTTTAGACTGCAATATGTTGGGTAAAATATAACTTGAAGTGACTCTCCATCCAAAATATGTCTTTTGAGTAGGGCTGTTGCAATAACCGCGATATTGCAATAGCGCGCTACAGTATTGACAAGCCAACCGCAGGGGATGGCAAGCAACCGCCACAACCGCCAAACTCACGTTTTTTCTTTTTTGAATTCTTTGCAATGGAATGGACGCTGAGTGTCTATTCTGTGCTGAGCGTTCGGTGTTTTTTTTCTGGTTGCCGAGAGTTGAAAAATGTCTTCTTTGGGTAAAACGCTGCGTTCCTCACTGTCATTTTTTACCCAGCTGTCCAATCACAGTGGAGGAGGGACGGGACAAATACCACAAGGACCAACCGTCCCATCCAACATGTAGGCTACAAGTGCTGAACAACAACAACAACAACAATATAGTGCTACAAGAATGAGTCCTAAAACCCAGAAATTAGTTTTTTTTAATGGGTTTTCAGTTAGATGCCTGAAATAAGGTATGTGGTTAACACAAGCTTAAAAGAATGTAAGGTTTTGTTCTACGACATAAAACACATCAATAAATACCCCACTCGTGAATTTTGAAGCCTTAATGTGTCTTAAAATAGGCGGCTGCTAACAAGTGGCTAAATGATACTACTAAACGTCATCATGCCGTCTCGTTTGCCTTTACAGCCTTGCGGGGTATAGTTGCACTCATGCGACCGTGGTGTAGTTTGTTTACAGCTTAACGTTAGCTTTTAACTTCTAGCGATTGCATTCATACTTCAAAAATCATAAAAGTGGTGTTCATTTGTGGGGATTATCTTTCTGAACTAAACGTGTAAGTATCATAAACGTTTGTTTGCCACAGAGCTTATTTTCTGCAATAATCCAAAAGCCAATGGAAAAAATCCCATTGGCTTTTTGTCGAGGGAACTAGGGCGATGCTATCTTCCTGGTTGTCCTACAAAAATATGTCATCCCTGGAGCACTCTATGAAGGAGAAATTAATACACATAGACTGGCGGGTCCGTCCTCTCCCCCTACGTGCTTCAACCTTCCCTTCATCCAGTACTCTACCTTGTGCTGTCATTTTTTACTTCTGCGGATATTCTGTATCACAGCAACCAAAGCGTCTCAGCTGAAAAAAAATGCGCTGCGCCTCATTGCCCTTCTGTGCCCTGCATTTAACAATAAACAAGTATTTAATTAGTTTTAAAACTGTGTCATCTTTGTCATTTAAAAAGACAACATACCAGATAGCCTAAAAATAAAGCCCATCTACTGTATATAGCACCAAAATCAGGATAATTTAAGTAATTTGCAAAAATAAAATCGCATATTGTCCTGTTGAGCCAATCATTATCACCACAGGGGAAATTCCTTCCCCACGACAGCCCTACTTTTGAGTATAAAACACTCAACCCCCCCTCTAGGCTTGAAAGGTTGATGTAAAACGTTTGTAGTATTTTTCTTCGTGGGAGTCCGTTTGAATTCACGGTTGTTATAATGGATTCCAAAACTGACAAGATTGTTGACATTCGTAATAGGCTGTTTAAAACTGTCTCACAGATGTCAATCAAGCACATCTGCACACGCCTGCACAGTCTTAAGAGGAGGTCTGATCAGAAACATCTGTGAGGGTGAACTATGGGGGGTGTAGAGATGTTCGATATTGGACAATAGAGTGTCTGTGGTTTGTGGTCATTTATTGCATAACACTTTAAATGCAGAATGGCTGGAGCAAATACCACTACTTTCATTCTTCTGGTGAAATTTATGTTACATAAAGCATATATCTTATCACCAGGTGTGATTTATGTCATGAATTTTCACTGTTCACTGTAGTTTTATGGAAGATGGTGAAGGTCTCAGTACGACAGGATGCGTAAATTTGTTTTGTTGTTGTTGGATTCAGACGTCAGCGCCAATATTATTTATTTGCCTTCTTGCCAGAAATGTATGAGTTTATTATTTTTATTGATCCATTAACTGAAATGCATTTCTGTAACTATTGAGCCCACTGTGTGTACTTGTGGGAAAAGATGGCAAACACAACATATGTGCAAATTGACAGAAAGTACTATGTATTTCATGTAATATGGGATATATAACATATATTTACGAGTATTTACGCTGTTTTACAGTGTGATCCATTAGACTGAAAGGGAAACATATAATGGTCTTTATGGGACACCTATTACACAGACGCTTAAGGCTGCAATATCTGTGTGATTTAAGGAGATGGTAAACTGTAAAATGTGCTCATTTATTGTATTAAAACAGTTCAACTCTTTGATATTAGATGTCAAAGTGAACTACCAAGAGAAAGAGTTTTCAAAACTCCCCACTCCACGACTGCATGCTCGTAATGAGGCTAAAGTAACTGGCAAAAAATGAAGCTGATTAAATGTTCAGTGTGATGGATTACCTATCTGAGGCAAGTTTCTCTGTAAGTTGATTTTCATACTGAGCCAGCATGAACTGAAACCAGTGGCTGCCTGGAAGGAACTACATCAATCTTGTATGCTTTTGGAAAATATATATGTCGTCTGCTCTCCACGAACAAAATGTATAAAAACCACCTAATGTTCCTTTACAGAATAATGACATTTCTATTCATACATTCATAAACAAGTATAACATATTATTTTAGGGACTTAACAGGGAGTCTCAGCTGCCTGTTCACATCCCACATCTCAATCGTCTTCAAGCATAAAATCATTCTCTAAGTCATCTGCTTCCATTTATCTGCACATTTGTACAGATTGGTATACATTTACAAAAAGAAATCAGTGAAGGATAATTGTTTTTACCTGGATTCAAGTCATTTGTGTAATCATTAAGAGGAAGTGTCTCTGATATACATTTAAAGTATGTCCATTTTGGCTACAGCTCATTACCTTAACGTCAATATCTCTGTAATATGATCCTCTTCTAAAACGTTACTTCCTGTGTTTTTGAAAATCAGTATTCAAGAAAAAAAAAAATCTCTGCCTTACTTCTGTTGTTGCCTCTTTTCCGTTACATCCTCTCTCTCCTCTCCTGTCCATGCTTCCTGTCCTCTTTTCTTCATCCCTCTTTCCTCACACCTGCTGCCACCTGTCCCTGCCTTTCCTCTTCCTCGCTCTCTTTCTCCCACTGAGAGAGAGAGAGAGAGAGAGAGAGAGACCCATTTAATGTGACAACATGGAAGGATCGCTGGACCACCCTCGCCAGACGGGCAAAGACCACCTCTACTAAAGACCTCGTTAGCTCTGCCAACACACACACACACACACAGAGATAGATATATACACTAATGCAAAATGTAAAAACACATGAATCCACCCTGCAGCGCCTCAGGCAGTAACACTGATGTTTTATTTATGTTGTTTAGTCATATGTGAATATATGTTTGTGATTGCATGATCTGGGCTCTCTGCTTGTGTGTGTTTTTTGTCTGCGAGTGTGTGTTCGTGCTCAACCGTTTGTGTGTGTGTATTTGTCAACTTATGAAAAATGTGTGTCTTTTTATAACCTCTGTGTATTGCTAGGGAATACCTTCACACCCTCGGCCCGACAGATGCTGTTGCAGCTACTGTTGCGCTGCACCTCTCCCTCGCTCTTGGCCTTCAGCCCACTCACAGACAAACACAACCACAATGTACTGCTCAATCTAACACACATACACACAGACCTCATTTGTGCCTCATAATTCATACAGCCATAGCCAGAGGGATAGACTGGGGATTGAGGAGGCAGGGAAGGGAAAGAAAGGGATAAGAGAAAATGGAGTGAGGTTATTAAAACCAGATGTATTTACTGATATATAATTGCCACCTGAGGTTCCACTTCATTGATCTGCCCTCCTGTCTCCCTCCTTTCTTCTCCCCCCTTCCCTCTTTCTCTCTCTCTTTTCCACGCTGTCTGTCTGAGTTGTGGTGTCAGATCCCTCATCCATATTCAGCGCTGAGGCCATCTGTGTGCCTCCAATATGCATGGACCAGCCTGCCGGAGTCTCACTGCCAAGCTCACAGCCAGCCAGTGTTAGAAGAGAATGCTGGTGTCATTTTGAGTTAAACTACAGCCCATTTACTTCTGTCTATGCATTTTGCAACGCATGTCACATTTAATCACTCACATTTTGTTGCTTTTGTCAAACCCTGCTTGAAATGACTGTAGCTCCCCCCCTCCCCACCCCCTTCCTCCAGGCTGACGGAGACGCCCTGAAACACAATGTGACTTAATCTGCAAAGTGACGTGTGATTTCTTAGCGGACACTCACGTCAGGTGGTTGTGTTGTGTCAGAGAGGACCGCAGTGATTTGTGTAAAGTTTTGTCCACATCCTAGATTTACTGACATAACCCTGCAGCGTCTTTCATTTAGTCAAACAAATATTCTTTGGTCCAGTGAGAGGTTGCTAAAAGAAAAACAACAAAGACACGGTAAAACAACAACAGAGCAGGGGGAAATGACAAAATGCAGGCTTTTTGGTAACATGGATGATGCTGCACGGGCGATTCTGAAGCCTGTGAAAGCTGTTTCTGATAAAGAAATAATGGAGAAAAATGGCTCCTTATGAATGAAGAAAAACAAGCTGACATCTGCAGTGATTCCGCAGACTCCAGCACATCTAAATGAGTGATCTAGCGACTACAACAGCCGGCTTTAAATCACTCGTGGTGGTAGAGAACCACTACAATAGCCTGCCTTCACTCTCTTCCATGGCATCACACAATAAAGACGCACACACACATATCCGACAAAACAATTGCAGAACAGATGCCTGATTGCAGGACCTCGTGGGAATATGTGTGCTATTTTCTAAAAAAGATGAGCATTTCTTTCTCGCCTCTATCCTTGTCTTGTTCTCCCATCGTCTCCTCCACGCCGCTAAAACATCTGTGCGTTTCCACTCAACTCTTCTCATGCCCTCTAACTTTTACTCTGTCCCTTTTCACTCTTCCTCTCATTTCTCCCTCGATTTTTCTCCATCTCTCAGCCAGTTCAACACGTACCCACTCTTCTTGTTATGAAGCCAATTAGTGTAACTGAAATAGTTTCCATGGCGACAGAGGTGCTAATAATAACAGACACCCCCACAGCAAGGGCTGGTGAAGAACGCACTTACAGACGTTGCATGAAGAGGAACATACAGTAGATAACAAAGACAAGTCTTTCATTAATCTAATGTACTGCATGTACAGCGTACTACTGTATATCTGTGTATCAAGGCCTGCATGATTAAACTAAATGGTGATAATATATGTTCATCCATGTTTTCTGGGAGCTGAGTGATTGATGGGCAGCAGATGGGGAGCGCTGTACAGGCGGTGTGTAGTGTAACATGTACTCCAGTGACATTGATAGTCAGTTTGATCTCTGATGCTGAGTTGGCTTGATGTTGAGCATGGGAATACATTTACTGCTCAGACATTCAATATTTTTAGAAGGGATATCCTCAGTGCATAGTAAGGCTGCAACTAATGATTATTTTCACTGTTGATTAATCTGTCGATTATTTTCTTGATTAATCGATTAGTTGTTTGGTCTATAAAATGTCAGAAAATGTGTTTCCCAAAGCCCAAAATGACATCCTCAAATGTCTTGTTTTGACCGCAACTCAAAGATATTCAGTTTACTGTCATAGAGGAGTAAAGAAACCAGAAAATATTCACATTTAAGAAGCTGGAATTTTGACTTTTTTTTTTCTTAAAAAATTACTCAAACCAATTAATCAGTTATCATGGCTGTTAATTTAATAGTTGACAACTAATCGATTGATGGTGGCATCTCTAGATCATAGACTGATAAGGTGAAAAAAACACATCTCGGATCTACTGCTGACAAAGATGGAGTGATCACGTCGCCTCACATGTGCTGTTAAAAGTCGCACTTGAACACGCAGAAAAGGCTGCAGCTGATGGCTGGCTGGCTCCCAACATGCTTAAACATTCTGCACCTGAATGAAAAGAAATTAACTAGACAATAGTCTGTATTTGTACTCCGAAAAAGAAGCCAACCATTTTCACGTCATGGTGAATTTAATTAAGCAGTACAAACTGAGAATATGTCTGATGTCTGGTAAAGTTTTAATTTGCTTTGCTTTGCTCTGGAGCTTTCAGCTTGTGGTCTTTTGCTACTAGAAGACAAAAAGAAAATGCAGAGGAGCAAAATATGCCAAATACCAATTCAACATGGTGAATCAGCAGAACAGCGGCTAACAAAGTCTGTCCAAATGTGTGATGATGTTGTGTTTGTATACTGGAAGAGGAGACTGGAAATGTGAACAATCCCACTTCTGTCTGTCATTAAAGTTTTCAGAACGGTTCCATTTTCTGATTTTTTTGGCATCCGTTAAAATACAGAAGAGGGTTGTTTGACCACTCAGAGCCACCGTCCGTACAAACGTCATCATTCAAAATGGCATCTGATTCACGTCTCCAAGCAAAAAGCACTTTACGATCAAGAAATAAAAGAATACAGAGATGTGGAATTTAAAGACAGATTGTGGCAGGTGATTGCATAACAGCTTGATCACAAAACAAAGGATATACGAAAGATTAGAAAGTAGTGGTTGTGCTCTAGGCAGCTAAACGATAGCTTCTTGCTAATGTCATTCATTCATTAGCCCCATTGGGACCAGGGTCAGGGTCTCAATGATAAAATCCCACTTATGCGATATCTTTATAAGTCATAAATGATCTTCATCGACAACACCAGTGTGATCCTACAAGGTTGGTCTTCACCCTGTGCTTAAATAACATCGGGGAGGGCGACTTTATGCAGACAATGCAGTACTCTACTCCGCTGTCCTTTCTCTGAGTCAGGCTGGTGTTGTCCTCCAAACTGCCTTTCAACAGCTACAATATATGATCTAATGCTCCTACAGTATATAATAAAAGCAAGTAGGTAGTCACTCCCAGACCTTGGACAACGTTCACAAATACACCTTGGGAAGGGACTCAGTAAAAAAGGAGTGTCACCATACAAGGGCTGTAATGGTTTGTGTATTCATGCAGAACCGTTATGGTACGGGGGTCACGTTCTAGTGCACGAATATTCCTACATCTTCATTAATGTGACAGTTTAGTACAGCTCTTCAAATCCTGGAAGAGACAGGCATACTTTTTTGGCAAGAATAATTTCCTACTCTAGGATGCTTGATAAATAAAAGCCCTGGTCTTATGGCCATCATTAAGCCTGCAGAGACAGCATGAATTACTGTAGATATTTCATCTCCTGTCACTTACAGGCACCTGGATTTTGTATCTACTGCCCATAACGTTGATCATGCTGTCTGTTTTAAGTGTTCCTTTCTAACTTTTGTACTGGTAGTTTTGTAATATATATATTTTAATCTGCAGGGATTTCTTGGTTAAAGAAAAGATGTGTTAACAAAAGGTGAGGCCAGAGCAGCAGTCAATACCCCAGTGACTGAAACCAGTCTTTTGTTCTGTCAGAGCAGAGAGCAGGTTCACACTCTGAACTGAGCAAATGCCGAGAGATTTCATGCCCTGTAGTGTTATGCTTCTTTAATACCCTTTGCGATATTCCTTTCATTCTGGGGGAGGTCACAGGTCATGCATAGCAACTTTGTACCTTGTAGGCACTGAGGGGCGAATTCACTAAAGGATTGCGGCTACTAAACCTGCACAAATGAGACAAAAAGAGACCTTATAGGGTAAAGTGCACCCTTAAATTAACTGTGCAAAGCAAATAGCGTCTCTGTGCTATTTGCACGTATTTAAATTAGGTATAGTAAGCCCATTGCTTGGCTCCCGGTGTTGCTGCTCGCAGCGTTATCGAGAACCGCTCATCGCTCGTTGACTCCAGGGACGTGATGAAGAGTTTGGTTATAACGTTAGTATATCCAGCATCCAGCAGCAAAAGTGAATTGCAGTCAATGAGCCGCTGCCTGTAAAGGCCCACTGCAGACGACATTCTCGACTCAGTCCACAGAGCCCTGAAGCCCCGCCTCCGCTGCTGCACAGAGCGCTGTCGCTTGTATATTCAAAGTCTATTAATATTGAACGTGTCGCATGTCCATATTGCACCGACTTCACTGCATGTCCTTGGGTCTCCAGCAATACACCCGCCAAGTGTGACGTAGATTGGATGAACGGTTCCTTGGTTTATAGTCAGATGCATAAATTTGGCACAAAATTGGCCCCTTTCTATGCAAATGAGCCTCATTGCGAAAGCAGTCCAATTCACAAAGATCAGCGCTAATAGCCACACACAGTTACATTGAAATTATTAGTATTTTCAGAGAATTGGTGGTAACTGAAGCACACCAACAGACTGAGATATTAAATTCAGTTTCTCTCTGTCACCTTTAAATTATTTGCCTGAAGCTTTTGCTTTTCAGGAATGCTTCTGCATTTCGTTGGTCAGAACCTGTAGCTCGCGGTCTGAAAATGTAATTTTTCTTTTTCTCTCTGTCGTTGAGAACTGAGTTCTTGGCACAAAGACAACATTTATACCTTGCCACATTTGCAATAAAATGCAAATTGCCCTCAGCTGCAAAACTTTATGTGCGTGTTTGCGTTGTAATATCATTAGCGCAATATCTTTTGTGAATTGGACCTTGAGGCGGGGCAGCGATTACAATTGATGCACAATTCATGGTGCTATCAGCGGCCGCAATCCATTCTTTGTGAATTCGCCCGTCAGTGTGTTACTCAAAAAAGACTTCAACAGTCTTTAAACTGCATTTTAGCCATTGCCAAATCACACGAGATGGATTTTAATACACAAGGATATTTTATGGGAAAATTATGACCACCAATTATCAACAACTGCTCTGAGGAAACTTAATAGGAGAAAATAAAGCTGTTTGCACACAGAAAAGTCAGAGATACATTTTAATATATAAGAAGTCGGTGTAAATGGGACTAATATGGTAGGACTAACAAGTGTCAAAAAAAGCCAGATATTTGGAAGAAAAGTCACAAACAGACAGTATACTATTTGGATGGTATTTTTGTCATTCAGCTTCATGCCCCTTCCTCGATCTTTCCTCCTCCCCTGTTTTCTCTTTTAATTAAACTATTTATTCTAACAGCTCAAAGTGAAGTCAGACAAACAGGATTATCAACGAGGGGAGACGGCGGATAGAAAACATTGCCGAACAAAATTTACGTTACTCAAACTGCTTTTTCAGTTACAGCAACAAACGAGTGGACTGATCTCCCTCCAGATATTAGAGTAATGTTAAAAAGGGTCGTGTTGTCTCAGCAGGTATCTCTCCCTTTCCCTCCCCTCTCTGCTGCTCTGTGGCCGGCTCTCCAGCGAGCTGCTGCCCCCCCCCCTCTCCGTCAACAAGGAAATAAAAGCCCCTCGTCTACGAGACCGGTCTCTTGAGAGAGCTCCAGCTCATAGCGGGGTCTGTGTGAGTGAATGCCCGGGTGGAGAGGTGGCGATCCCGGCAGCAGCTAGCTAGCTGTGCCGGCAGTTTGTGGAGCTTCTAAACTCCGACAACAGTGGAGAAAATGTTTGATTCGCCATCTAACATCGTAAAACTGTCAATATTCTAAATCTACAGACGCAATTGGTTGAAATAATGTATTCCAAAAGCGGTTTTCTTTGGTGAGCATCTTCAAGAGATCAACAGACAGACGCTGGAGAGGTGAGAGTGGTTAAAAGAGAAAAGGAGAGAGGAAATGTGCAGACGGAGAGACAGAAGGACAGAGGGAAGAGAAAGACGGGAGTTGATAAAAGCAGAGGAAATGTATTAGGTGATAGGCCGAGAGTCTTTTATTGTGCTTTGATGCTGTAGATAAATGCCATCATCAACAGAGTGCCTTTAAATTGATTTGACTTGAAGGTGCGTAGAGACAAAAGAGAAATCGAGGTGGGCTCCTGAGGAGTGAATGACGCACAAAGCAGATCGGAATCAGAGTGACAGAGCAGCAAATAGACATATCTCTCACCTTATTTCAACTCCACTCTCCCCATCATCAGCCTGCAGGGAGAGAAGAAGCAAAAACTTCTCCGGCCACAGATTGCACTTTATGCAAAACTGCTTGGAGGTCACTGCCTGTTTAGTACACAATGAGGTACTTGATCCTTCTTTTGAACAAGGACATTTTAAGTATATCCTGTTGCCTGCTATTTATGAAATCTAATAAAAATGTTAATGTGATTCAATTGACATTTGTTACTGTGAGTGAGTACAGTGGGAGTATGTGTATGTCTTTCAACAAAGATCTGGACTCCAATCACAGGATTCAAAGTGGGTTCAGGAAGAACGCAAAGCTTATTTTGAGATTGCGATTTCATACACGGTCATTGAAAAGTCTCCGGTGGCCGCAAATAGATGCAAAGTTGCTGTAGGTGGCGTAAACTGGGGCAAAGGTGTTTCACCGAGTTGAAAATGTTTCAACATGAGAGGCTGAGGCTTCACACACACAGTTTGTGCGTACGTTGTTAGATAGCTAGCTACAGCTAATGTCTGTAGAGACAGTACACTATATTGTTTTACTTACAGTATTGGTATTAGTGCACTGATGAATGGCTGTTATTCTGTGAAGAACAAATTTGCATAATACTGCACAAAAAGAAATTCTGACCAGACTTTTAAAATCTCTAAAAATATGATTTCAAGTTAAAAAAAACAACAAAGGGACACAGTGAGAGCATAAAGTCCTGACCTCCCAGAGAAAAACAGTAATGTTTGTCAGAACATTTAATTTTCATTGCTTCTAAAATTAATTATTACTTACTCTATTCTTCCCAGAGTGCCCTTTAAAAAATACTACGCTGCTTTGCTGTAACTTAACTTGCTGCCAGTTGCATCCATTCAGCACCTCTGCTGGCAGGCGTTCAAACCGGCAAAAATAATATTGCACAAGGAAAAAGCAATCTATGAATTCATGTCAAAGAAGAATCACAAGCAGAGGCCGCTTTGGAGATTAAATGAAATGAAGCTTTTTCTCACAGGGTCAACGTTTTATATACACATTATGCCCGGAGCCATCTTCACTTCCACCAATATGATAGAGCTGCCGAGATGACAGTTTGAGGAAATTGTCTGAATCCAATTTTCAGGAAGAGTCCCTTGATGGCTCCGTAGCAACTGGAGCTCAGACATAAAGCAGAAACAGATTTACTATGACAAACAAACTCAGTGTGCTTAACCACGTGATAAATAGTTGCCACTTCAGTGTGTAGACAAAGTACGGTTGTAGATTAAAGACACTTAAATACTCGAAAACAGACCTGAAACCTTGAAAGCGATATTGGTACAAATTATTAATAGCAATATACGTAGCTACAACAGACTGTATATAAGAAGTGGACGTAGTCACCGTGACGTCACCCATTGATTTGTGGACTGCCGTTTTGAAGCCTCGAGTTCGAAATTTTGGCAGTCGCCATGTTGTTTTTTTGCAACCAGAAGTGACACGAGAGGGTGGAGCTGAGTACAACCGATGCTGAATAAGACATTTTTAGTCGTCCAAAATCTTACAATTAACTTCCATGAACTGAAAACACACTGTGAAAGGGTTAAAGTTGTCAATCACAAGGTAGCCACGCCCTAAAACATACCCTGCTTTATGGTCTATTTGACTCCAAATGGGACCATAATTTACTAAATTAAAATCCTTCTGTATTGAAGAAGACTTGAAACTAGAGATTGAGACCATAAACTCATGTTTACAATGTTTACTGAGGTTATAAATCAAGCGAGAAGTAGGGTCATTTTCTCATAGACTTCTATACAATCAGTCTTCTTTTTGCAACCAGAGGAGTCGCCCCCTGCTGGCTGTTAGAAAGAATGCAAGTTCAAGGCACTTTCGCATTGGATTCACTTTTCAAACCCGGAGGTTGCTCACTAATAATTACTCATGCAGTCGTTGATCTGAGACATAAAAATGATATTGAACTCCTGCTGAGACACAGAAGTTGCTGATTTACAGTATATTTGTTTTTGGTTTTACAGTCCAAAGCAGGTGGGCTGGCCTGTCTGGTGTGAATTAGCCACATCAGGATCTGTTGGTATAAAGTGTTCATTTGTGTGTGTTCAACACTGCCCTATAGAGCACCTGTTGTCTACGACATCATATAAATGATTGGTGCAGTGAAGTCCAGTGAAGAAAAATGAGAGAAAGGTCGTATCGTCAGTAATTTACAGTATGGGCGGCTGGGGTGCATATTACCACCCATTTTGATATATGATTGCCTTTTGCCTTATTATTATTTCTCCCCCGGTGGCCCAGCAGGTAGAACAGACATTCACGAATCACAGGGTTGGAATTTCAACCCCCAACCCCGCATGTCGAAGCTTTGTGAGTGTGAATGGGTGAATGAGAGGCAAATTGTAAAGCACTTTGGATGAAAACGCTATATATAGTTTGCTCCTTCAAGAGGTGCTGCAGCTGTGATCAGCTTGAATTCCTGTTCGTTAAAATGGATTCCACTGGTTCTCTGCTGTTCATCTTGTTACACTCAGTTTTATAAAAATTAGACAAATAAGCTTCAAAGCTTCAAGGATACTGAGGGTGTATTCAATCCAATTTTCAAAATCAGTCACAATAGCAAACTGTAAAGCTCTAATCAGACTAAAAGCCGTGCTTCCCACAGCATGAAAAAATACTCGATTGAATCAAATCAAGAATTGAATCAATGGAAATGGAGATGTTTCTATTGCGTGTTGCTGCAGTGTCTAACAGAGGGCTGCATCCTGACTGTAACCTGTATTTTGAGGCCATTTTTCTTTCTTGTCCTCTGCTCTGCTCCAAACAATAAAAGCTGACCATCTCCCCTTTCCCATCTACAGTTACTGTCACTTTCATCAACTCCTTTTACCCTCACTCTTGACACTCTCTTTTTTGTTTGCTTCATCACCCGTGTTGATGTTAATTTAGTGGTGAAAGGAAAGAGTGAGGGGAAGGCTTTTACTCCCACTCTGCCTCTCAGAGGGGAGGACAGCTTTTACCACCGGACCAGCTGTGGGGCTCAAAGGGTGTCAAAAGACTGCAAAGACACACACAAACACTCACTCAGGTATATAACAAACAAGATGGAGAACACAGAAGTACACACTGCTGAAATGCACGCAGACCAAATTATGCTCAAAGCACAAAGGCACAGCCGTGGAAACACACTTATTGTTTATTCACACATTTCTTTTTACATCCTGTTGTATTTTTCCCTTTCATACAAACAATGTGGCCTCTTCACAGCCCAATCACAACCACACATCACAAGTACAAATCACGAGGTCATGTGCGCAAGGACAATGGCAAATCAAAATTAAATCTGTTATTTGTTCACATTCGTGCTGCAAAAGGGTCAAGTGAAGTGGTATGATTGCTGCAGTAAAAAAATAGTACAATAAAAGTAAGAATAAATTATGTGTTACATTATTTTGGCAGTTCAAGAGAGTTGAATTTGTCTTTTTGTTATCAATGCAAATATTAGGGCTGGGACGATACACCTATCTCTCTTCGATATGTTTTGCGATTTTTAGGTATTGCGATTCGATATTACGATTTATTGCGATTAATTTTGTTAATTTTTTAACTGACTTTGACTTTGAAAAGTCTTTTCAAAGTCTTCTGGTATATGGTAGGCATTCAGTAGTCTTGGTCCTTGGGTGTTTATTCAATGTCATAGATCTAATTTACTAGCTCTTCCTCTCAAAAACACACCAACATATGGAGAAACGATGACCTCGCTGGCTTACTGAGGATGAAGAAACTTCTAGATAAGTTGGAACTCATACAGAAAATAGACCGCCACACACCTACACGCAAGAAGACTCAATATACCGTCCTCTCAGCATATATGAACAGTATCTGAGGCTGCATAGACTGCATATAGGTGTGTGTGTGTGTGTGTGTGTGTGTGTGTGTGTGTGTGTGTGTGTGTGTGTGTGTGAGTGAGTGGGCGAGTGTATGATCTTTGACACGAAGCACTGAAAAGAATCTCACAATCAGGACTCCCTGGCAGAAGAGATATTTTAACTCAATGGCACCTTTCTGGTTAAATAAAGGATAATGAAAAAGTGTTCGCTAACTCACAAAGAGCAAAAAGGAGCGAGGCAGAAACCTCCACATGCAGAACCACACACAGCACACACACATACACACAAGCAGCATTGATAGCTGGATAGACAGGGAGGGAGAGAGAGAGAGATAGAGAGAGATGAAGAACCATGTTTAGAGAAAATTGCCTCGGGCTGCGGATCAAGCAAACAGGCTCTGTATTATGTACAGCGGTGCATTAGGGGGCTACTGTACACTTTCATTATTGAACAACATTTTTCATCCCAGCTGAATTATGTGTCATTGTTTCTGTTGCGCCGAAATAATTCACTCAACTTGACAAACACTCTACGAGTCACTCCTACTTCCAAACACACACACATGTTGTTGCACCTGCCTTCTCTCTGTTTTAGGCGTCCATCCGTGATGATAGAAAGCACAACTTATTATCAAAAAATCATTTCACTTGACTAAAATAATGTAGACCTACTTCAATTTGTAAATCATTTCTAGGGTGCTTTTCAGCCTTAATCAGAGCCTGTCGCTGAATCACACCCGCTGATGAGAGGAATGAAAATATTCAGTCCACTGTGGACAATTATTAAACACCACCGTCCATTATGCTGCTCTCGATATCGGCGGCGGCCCTACAATTTCTGCTTCCTGTCTTGAATAAGACATCTTCACTTCCCATCGCCCCCACATCGACACGTCTAAGTGACAGTTGCCACGGTGATAAACAGCACTGAGGGAGAGCAACAACCTGATGGAAAGAAGGATAAGAACTGCACAATGCTCTTCGTTCATTCTCCTCGCTCACCCCGTCCATCGCTCTCATTATCTGCATGTTTTATTTGTGTTTCTGCAGCAAAATGTATTTCAATTTTCTTTTTCTTTTCGGTCCCTCTGCCTCTCCCACCCACTCTTTCTATTTCTTGCCTCGATCCGTCTCTCTCTCCGTCTTGCCCAAATGTATGTTCGTGTCCAGGCAGTTAATGGGTAATGACATAGGAATGGTGTGTTTTTGTCCATGTGCGCGTGTCTGTGGAGTCTGTTAAATGGCAGAGCAATTTTAATGATTTCTATGATATAGCTGAAGGGGTCTAAAGGCTAATGAAGAGACTGCGTGGTGGTTCTGCTTGTTAGAAGGGGACCACCTCCGTGTGTGTATGCTATAAATTGGTATCGGTCCACGGGGGTCGAATCATGACACTAACTATAATGTACCACACTATACACACACACACACACACACACACACACACACACACACACACACACACACACACACACACACACACACACACACACACACACACACACACACACACACACACACACACACACACAAAGTAACTAACCCAGTGAGGAAATGAAAAATAATAGGGGAGATGGATAAAAAAAAAAGAGAACCAACTAGCGTTTGAAGAAAAATCAATCAGTTAACCTGTGGTGAGATCGATGAAGTGGAAGAAGATTCAATCTGAATTAAAATTACTAAAAAGATGAGAGACAGAATGATGGGCGCTGTACTGTGGAAAGAAGAGATGATGAGAGGCAACGTATCCTCTTACAACGGTTCGTATGATATCTTACGAAAAGTTATTCCTCATTTTTCAAGCGTTTTCCAACGAATGTCCAGAAACATGCGACTCAGCTCGTTATATGTATACAGTCTTTTCAAAATAAACTTCTGTCTTCACAGGAAACAACTTGGTTAGGTTTATGCAACAAAACTACTAAGTTAGGTTTAGGAAAAGATCGACTTGGTTTGGTTTAGGCAACAAAACTACTTAGTTAGGGAGCCAACTTCCTGTATCCTGCCAGGTGGAAACCTGCGGCCCCGCAGCAAAAGCTCAACCGGAGAAGCCAGACACACCGCCACCCAACGTTAAAGATTATAGTAAGCACTAGACATATATTGAGCAATATGTTTTCTTGTAAAATGTCCGGTGTAATCTGTAACGCCTGTCACAAGTTTATTAACCAGTTAGAAAATTTCCTCACTGTGACATCCCTATTCACAACATGTACTAAGCTGTAAAATAAACTAAATATATTTGAATTGAAGTCAAAGAAGTGTGACAATCTGACTTTGGTGATTCCAGACTGAGGAGACTGAGATGAACGGGGTAAAGAGGAAGAAAGTAAAGGCAGACACATGGGAACAGGCCTCACACCACTGAAATTATAAAGCGATTTCACATTTTAGTGTGAATCTGCTGCTGTCTCCACTTCTGTGCATGATAACAGTTTCATATTATTGCATATCTCAACTGAACTGACAGAGATTTGGCTCATACCTTTTACATAATTGTACCATTACTTGCTGCTATGAGTAGAGCATAGTAATGCATGTTCAACTTAGAGGAAAATAATGTGCTGATGTAATACTGATTTGTGTGGAGGTTCAGTCTTAAACTGAACTTGAATCACTGATTTGATGAGGCACACACTGTTTTCATTATTCTCGGCCACTCTTTGAATGTGTGGATGGGAAGCAGCGGTGGAAATTTACTGGGAATCCTCCTTAACAAATATCTTTGGAGAAGTTTCTCACCTGCAAATGCATGTTTTTAGTGCATTTTCAGTCAGAAACACACCCTAATGTCATTAGAAATGGGTTGTCTTCTTTTTGTGCTTTAGTTTAGTGCCCACTGGCATTAATAAAATATTTTATTTTCAGTTGAAATCTAAATATGCTGAATGCTTGACTGTTCATGTTCTAATAAGCTTGAGATTACTTCACATGAGGAGTCTCAACCCGTTTCAGCCTGAGAGCTACTCAGATAAATGAAATCTGTCAAGAGCTGCTGCTTTTCCCCCCTTGATTTTATTAGAGACGTACTTGATGACACGACACTGTGTGTTCAGACTCCTGTTTTCTGACTGATTAGAAGAGACACCAGGTGTGACTTTTACACATACGGTCTCTGTTCTTCTTAATAAATAATGCAGACAAAATATTAACATTTCAGAATAGTGCATAAGAGAGTTGATTTACCACCAGGTAAATAACATTAGCCTACTTGTTCAGCTACTGCACTGTGTGTTTGCTGGTTGTGATTATAGCCCAACCAATACTGGATTTTTGAGGCAAATACTGATATCGATATTTGGGAGTTTTAAAAATCCAATAACAATATGTTAGCAGACATTAACGACGTGATTAGATACGGATCCCTTGCATTTGTTTTTTCAAATTGCGACCAAGACCAAGAAACATACTAAGAGGGACATTTAACAGTTAAAATAATGCAGCCCAGTCGCACGAAAAGGTGTGTGAATGACACTTGTAATAACAACGCCGTTCTTGCTTTAGGTGTGTCATTTGTACGCCATGTAGTCTGTACTGACTGCAATGTAAATGCATCTATGTCAATATGCTACACTCAGAGCTAGTGACGTAGAATAAAAAGTGAAAAAGACCGCTTATGGCGGGCGGGAGGGGAGGGGAGGTGGATGGGTCCAACAAACACAGGATTTTCAACCAGGAGACCGGTGTTTTGTTTTAAAAGTTACATTAGTGACATTTGTCACGTGTTTTGTAGTGACGTTTGTGACGTGTTTGTAATAAGCTAGTTTCCGTACGCGTTTGTAATAAGCTAGTTTCCGTACGTGTTTGTAATAAGCTAGTTTCCGTACTTTTTTACTTAGTTTACGTACTTATTTTAAGCCTGACCACGGCAGTTTTCTTAAACCTAACTAAGTAGTTTTGTTGCCCCCTGCTGGTCCTGCACCCTCATACACGTGTGTAATATTCACACCTTGGCGAGGCAAAACGTGACACTGACACGCTATCCTCTGGTGGACAAGGGTTCTATTACACACTTTGGGGTCACACCGGGTTAAAATATGACCACAAACCTAGTTTGTCATTTCTGTACTGCAATTTCTTGTTTCTCATCTGCCGAAATATACACCGATTCCAATCTATCTGTAATAGGCTAATATCGGCCTAGCTTCAACCAAGGATGAAGTCAGCCTTCGAGCCTTATCTGTGTGTAAAGGCTACATTTTATATGAGTATGTTAGAGAGCAATGTGCCAACCATCACAGTTCCTTCATCTCCTGCATTCCCTAAACTTTGCACAATATGCATATTGTACTCAAATACAGTTGCAAACTATGAATATTTGCACTGTTTATTCATCTAAACCACTGATTGCACTGGACTTACAGTAACATTACCAGTATCTTTTTGTACGCTCTTCTTCAGCTATCTAATCTTATTTTCCTACTCTGCTGTTCCTGCACCAAAACATATTCCTTGTACACATGCACTTGGTGAATAAAGTCTGATTCTGATTCCAAGCAACCCTCTTCTTATAATATCAATTTTTTAGGGTTTTGACAACTTTGACAACATATATACTGACTCAGAAATTACACTTTGTTCATGTACACGCTTTACAAACAGTGTAAGTATCTACACAGGCAGTTTTCTCCAATAAAACCAGTCCCTTGATATTCAAAATCTCAGCTGGAACATTGTTGCATCGCATCTTCTATTCCCCCAACGGCGCTGTGGTGCGTTCCAGCCCATTTCCACCTCTGTGGAACAGTTGATAAAACAGCTGTTGTGCCATTATGATTAAAATCGACCATTAAACTGCATGAAGCAAACAAAGCAGCGTGTCCTGGTTCCAGGCGAGTCTCGCATCGACATTGACAGGTGAAAATAGCTGGGTTGCAATAACATTTAGCACCTGTCGTGTGTGCTGTTAAGGCTTTTGTCATTAGCTGCTTGATGTTGTTTCTCATTGAAAACAGAAACCGGACGCAAAAGGAAGCAGAACACAATAGCCATTGTGGGAGGCAATAATGCGTATGACATCATTTAGGTGTGAACTCGAAGCTGAAACGGTCACTGAAGCACTTTTCAGACTTTGCGTTGATGTGGAACTCAGACGAAGATGAAATCAAACAATGTGGAACACGTTCAAGCTGCTGTGAGCAGGCGTTGAGAAAAACCGGGAAAAAAAATGCATTCATTTTATCACAAGGGTTTAATGCACTTGAATGCGCCCGAGATGAATGACTGCACTGGGGCGGTTTAAAAGATAAAGAAAAGAAGAATGGAGCAAGATGATTGAGAGGAGCAGATTTAGAGATTGATTAGAGGAGGAGGTACACAGACGCAGTGAGAGAAGAGAAAATAAAACAGATGGGAGGAGGAGAGAGATGGAAACAACAAGGAGAACGTATTGTAATTTAGAAGAGGAACAGGAGGGAGGGGGAAGAAACCAAAAAAGTGAGGGGAAATGAGAAGAGACGGAACATATGCAGACAAAGTTGAGTGGAGTATGAAGATGAATGGGGTGAGAGAAAGAGGCTGAATGAAGCATATCAGGCAAAGAATTGAGATTGAATAGACAGAAGGGAGAAGACAGAAAAGAAAAATATGAAGAAAGCGAATCACTGACAGGAAAAAGTGCAGAAAGCGTGGTGACGGAAAGAGAGACAGGAGAAAGAGGAAAGACAAGATGAGGGGAGGGATTGTGGTCCTGATAGATGAGTAATGTCAGGTTCATTTCCTGAGGAGCAGAACAAGACAAAACCCATTTAATAACTGTCACACACACACACACACACACAGGAAGTGTACTGAGCATTAAGTGTATTGTCTTGATAAAAGATTTCTGAGCCACAGAGTGTGGTTAGAATAGATAACATATCATCTCATTCTCATTTGATTTAATCAAACAGGCCGGCTGTTTAGCATGTTGCCCTCTGTCTTACAATGTGTGTGTGTGTGTGTGTGTGTGTGTGTGTGTGTGTGTGTGTGTGTGTGTGTGTGTGTGTGTGTGTGTTGTGTGTGTGTGTCTGTCTGCTTGCCATGCTCAGCACAGGTGCCGGCAACTTGTAATGCATTTGATCCGAGGCATAAATGTGATTTTGTCAGCATAAGTAATAAGGAACCGTAACAAAATATCATAATAAAACAACCTAATGTGATCATGATTATTATATTATAGGACATTTATGTTTGCTTCGTCTGTGCCTTCCTCTTTTATTGTGATCTATGTACGCAGCTGCCAGCCCGTCTGTCTGCCTGTCTGTCTGTCTCTCTTCCTGTACACGTGTGCATTTTGTGTGACTCGCAACTGTCCTCAAGCCCATTTCTCAAGGGAGCAGTACAATTGGTGGTTTAATCAATGGCCACCTGCCTGCTATTGGCTAATCAATGCCAGGGTAAACATTAAGATTAGCTCGTTGGAAGAGGCAGATAATTGACTGTAAAGGCTTGACAGGCGAGTGATGCATACTGTAAGTGCATGCTGGGAAAAAGGACACGGAGACACAGATGGACGCAGAGCAGCAGATGGAGAAATGGATGGACAGACATGCAGGAAGTGAAAGAGGAACCAGAGAGATGGTGAAAGAAAACAAACCACGCAGATGAAAAATCCAGCGATAAATGGAAAGGTTTGTTGACCTTTGCTGAACTGGCACTTAAATTAATTAACCTTACCTAACACTTTAGTGCAACATCCTGCTTAACACTTAGGAGGCAATCGGCTGCTGAGTCCACAGTAAGCGGTCAGATGGCAGCTATTGAAGCTCAAATTGTAAACCCAGCTCTTCTTCTATTTACAAAGAAATGTTGCTTCTTCTTCCATGACCATATGACACATAACTTCCTGTCTCGTGCAAGAACGTGCTCTTGCAAAATTGCATCAACTTAAAAAACGTTGTGGGGGGAAATATGATAAAATATGACTTGGAGTGCTTTTTAAAAACAGGTATTTGTGCAACCCTGTGTCTTAGCAATCATGTTTATATTAGGGCTGTCATGCGATTGTTAATTGCAATTAATCGCATGATTGTCTATGATTAATCAGAAATTAATCGCACGTTTTCATCTGTTCAAAATGAACCTTAAAGGAAGATTTATTATTGCAATATTATTGCGTTTACATTGACAGCCCTAGTTTATATACTACAAATTTGCTAAAGCAAATACATTTTCAAAGAGTGTAATGTCAACATACTGAGAGAATGTTTTAATTGACATATTTGCCATGTTGCAAAATGTTGATTAACATTTAGGTTTAGGGAAAAGAAATATCGCTTGAAGCACGAGACAGGACATTCAATTTGAATTAATAACAAATCAAAAGCCTCTAAGTCTTGCACTTTTTTCGCCCAACATCATCAACCCTAATCACCTTGTTATGACGTGTCTCGCTGGACATAAATGTAGCCGTTCCTACACTAGAGAATATGTTGCCAGAGAACATATTGAAAGCAGCAACTTAGTTGCACAACAAAATGTAATTGGGAAAACAAATTAGCAGTAACTAACAGTCTAGGAGACATGGTTGGTTTGTGATATCTTGTATTCTTGGCCACATTTTTCTATTTTGGATAGTATATTTCTCTCATTATAGTGGCCAACTGGGATAAAAAAAAACACACAAAACACCTACAAAAAAATGAAGTTACATAATGAAATGTCAACATGACAGCAGAAAAATATTTCAACCTTTGACGCAACACATCAATGATAGACATCAGGTTTTTCTGTCCATCACATATGAAGAAAAAAAAGTCAAAGTTCAGACAATCTTACAGGGAGAAATCCGCTGTAGCAGAGGAAGTTACCAATTTCTGCAAAACAGCTGCAAGACACGCTTCAGTATGCTGAGTAAGGAGTGTGTCACTTACTCATTCCACAGAAATTCTGTTTTGCTGTTGTTTTTTATGATAACTGTGCTCCCTGTCTACAAGTAGAGAAAAACTCTGAGGTACAAGTGAGTGGCTGAAAGGCACTTCAGAGACGGCTACCTCAGAGACTTGAAGTTTGAATTAATTTCAATAATCGATTTGCATTCTTTATAATCCTGAGAAAAAATGCATGGAAGCACGACCGAAACAATACATGTACAATTTGAATAAAGTAATGTTGGTTTTAATGTGGCACCATGTGAAAACTGAGAGCACAAAGATTATTGAAATTGGATTTATGTAACAGCCACAAGACATTTTGATACATGTAGGTGTTAGAGGTGGAGAACTTTTGATGACTAAATCAGATTTTATAAATCCTACGTAAGTTTGATGCAAGGTAATATACTGTACATGCAAATTGATGACTAACCGCAGGTAGTCACACTGAAATCGATGACTCGTACCCAGCGGCAAAGACACAGTATTGAGTTTGCTGCATCATAAAGTCAGTGGAGGAGGACAATACACCACCGTTTAGTTTCAAAGGCTCCATTGTTTCGTCTCTCAGTGTGCTGAATGTGTACTCGTTTTTTTACCTGCTGACATGCTGTAAATTGAGTTTCCATCTTGTCTATTATCTGTTGTTGTTTTCTTTGCCCCCAGAGTCAGCTGACATTACATGAACTTTAAACTCAATCTTCAACGGGCTCTGCAAATACTGAGATATTGATTTCAAATTTATTTTGTGGGGCAAGATTCCCCATATTGACATTTTATTCTACAAAAGTCTCCGATGTATTGTCATCAGTCTCCTACTTTGCTTCAATAAAAGAAATGACAGTTCTACAAGGGCTGATTATCTTGCCGGGAGTTGTAAAATAATAGTTTTAATGATTTGGAAAAAAAGGTCAGAATTATGAATAGCATTCAATATTCTTTTATTCTAGTTTTATTCTAACTTATTCAATTGTGTGAATAGCAGACGGTTTACTGTTGATGCCACTAAGAGTGTGATAATGAGGTGTCTGAAGCAGTAAAAAGCTAGATGACTGTGAAACTGATCGCATTACCGCTCAGCATTTTAAATATGAATCTCAAAAACATATTCCACGTCTCGCCACTTAATTTATTGGCTTTTGAGTCCATCATACCCGACACTCAGTGCTATTAATTTCCAACATAAAAGAAGACGAAGGAGAAATTTATAACAATGATAACTGCAGGCTCAATATCCCAGCTAGTGTCCTTTCCACGTCGAAGAAGAGAATTTTGGGCGGCAGTTTTGAATAGTTTCATGGCCAAAGAAGAACCCATTACATTTTGGAGCTGATCCAGATCACGGGGCGGATACACAAATTATTTTTTAATTTCTGCGAGATAGAGCATGGACTTGGCGGAGGTCTGTGCTCTCTGAGGGCCTTTCTAGTTAATCATGATTTGTATGCAGGTGATTTAGTATTATTTTCTCCCTGCAGTATTTGTTCAGCAGTGGTTGACGAGCATATGCTCTCTTTATGGTGCCAAACGTAACATCTATACCTAATTCCAAAGATAGTAATGCAATGCAAATTAGATGTAAAGAGGATACAAACTTTATTTTCCGTAGTCCTGACGGAGTGAAAATAAAGTGAGGTCAATTACTTTACTTATCAATTACATATGTTAATGTGTGGCTTTTCATGGCTTACTGTATGCTCCTGTATACCGCCCACCTCTGGTGCAGCTATAAAAAGAGAAACTTGCAAATACCTGCAGAACTGTCTCTTACAATTATACCCTGAGGGTTTTACTGTATGTGCTGAGATTATGTTTGTCAGCATACATTTACAAAGATGTCCAGCACGGATAATAATAATTAAAAAAAAAAAAAAGGAGTTGTGGTGAAGCTGACAGAGATGATGATGATTTTACGTGATGGTTGCTTTCCATTTGTCCATATCTTTAGCTTTTTATCTTTCTCTTTACTGGCACACACAGCCCTCAGGGAGCATTTAGTTAAATTGTGGATGTGAAGTGGCATGAGTGGAAAGAAGACAACAATCCTTCGTCTGTTTTCCTCTACTGGTTTATACAGGATTAACCGAGGCTGGAACAACATTATCTAGGCTTTATGCCATTCAGTCTTCACCACATTAACACCTGTGATTATTTTTAGGGTTCTGTCAAATTTGGCTCCCGTTTTATTTGAATTTCAATAGAAACTAATGCCAAAACTACCTGTAATATTGATAAACTGGGTGTGAATACATTCAGTAATGTTTTTGAACCTCAAGAGTAAAGAGCTGGAGGGTCCGAGCCTGATAAAAACAAGTAGCTTAACTTAAAAGAAAGGACGCAAAGTGAAGAGACGGACAGAGCGTCAACATCACTTTGACATTTTGGCAGCGTTCAAGCGGCGCTGAATGACACATTAGACACACACACTGTTCTGCACGCCTGTCGAGTGGTTCGGCAGTTACACACTTCGACATGGATTGCAGTCCAGCCCCTGAAACACGACATGGCAAGGTTCTTCAAAAGGACAGATCGCGCTTAGGAGAAGTTCAATAGTATCCAGTTGTCAAGGAAATGTGTGTGATATTTATGCACACTTAAAAAAGATACAGAAAAAACATGGAGAGATAAATGAATAGACAGCGTGGGAGAGAAAGACAGTGAGAGGAAGAGGAGAGGAGCTGTGACGGAGAGAGAATCAAATATGACAGTTAAATATGGAGATGCCACTAGTTAACTTTTTTTTGGAGGGTCGTCGAGCTGCCAAGTTGCATCATAGACGAGGAGACAGCAGAGACATGAGAAACTTCAGTGTCGGTCGAGATCAAATGCGTTCATGTCAAAGTCAGGGCCAACTGCGGGTCGACAGAGGCTCAACAAAATACCATAAACTCTCTTTTTGAAGTTAATAAATCATCTTATCAGTCGCTCTTGGCTAGTTTCTACTAGTGACCTCTATTTCTCTTTGTTAAAGATTTTGTCTGTTTGTCTTCGCTGTTATTTTCTTGACTTGTCAGATTACTTATGACTGATACACCTGCTATTTGAGCGCTTTGAAAACGCACATATCAAAGTGCTGATTGCTAGGCCGCTTTATAGCTGACAAAGGCTCTGGTAGAAGTGTTTGTAAAAACGTACTTTTTCATGCAATTCTTAGTAGTACTCCCACTCCTTTCAAATAAGTCACTTTAATTGGACATTTAACAAAATTGCGCTACAAACTCTACAATGTTTTATGAAAGTAAAAAACTTTGAGAAAATGCTTTTTACTACTTTTTTCCCAGACAAATACTGTTCAGGGTTTCTTTGAGTCAATTCTCCTTCTTTTATAATGCCAGCAGGAATGCAATTTAAGATTGATTTTCAAAAACAAAACCCAAACAAAAGATGTGAGAAATCAAAACCTCGCCATAACACAGCTGCGACTTCAATTTGTGGACAGTATGTGCTTTAATAAAGCAGATACAATGAAAACAGAGGCATACTGTAGCTCACATAATACACCTCATGTAGCTAATTTGACGCACATTTATGAAGAGTCTGTTGAAAACTACGGGGACATTAACAAATTTCTTCTCATTATTAATTTTCAAACTTGTTAAATGTGATGTGAATTTCTTTGCTTGAGGGCCCGACTGGTTCATTTATTCTGAGTCAGAGCAGCAAAGGGGAGCCGACCTCAGCCTGCAGTCGTATGTCACAAAATATTCATCAGAGAAACGATTTGCTTCAATTTCACAAATTTTTCAACCGTACAAATCTTTGTGTCATCGCTGATACAACCGTTGTAACCTATGCATCAACACTGCAGGCGACAGCAGCTACACCCTCAGGCACCGACTCCTTATCAAAACACCATATAATGATTCTGGTGCTGCAGCTCAAATGCCGCTGGTGATGCCTCGGTGCACTCGGTGGCTGGCTGCTGCTGTACCTCCCATTCAAACTCTGAAGAAATTTCAGAGTGTATGCTGAGCTTTAATACCAAAGAAGACCTCCCTTTCCTCCCTGACATTTGGCCTGATGACTGTGAACAACATCCCCGGCCGCCATATCAAACAAATCATCCCTCGGCAATACGAGTGCATTAGAAAGTGTGTCATCTGCAAAGAGTTAGAGAACGGTGAAATGGAGTAGTTTTTAAGCTTCCACCTAGCGTTGTGTTTCTCGAAAGTCAGGTGGAGCAACAGTCGTCGAGTTATCATATTGGCCCGAAATATATGATGATATTTGTTTCTGGAAATTACGTAAAAGTGGGGCTTGCATTCAAGGCTTATTTATTTATAGCCTTAGGGGCCGTTCACACGGCGCATATTTTTTGCGCCCTCAAATCCATATTTGTCAATGTAGACGTGCGGAAAGCGTGCTCAAAAGCGAGAGTGACCGTTTTCCGATCGTTTTCAGGACGCGACGGCTGCGCTTCAAGATAAAGATAGTTCAACTTTTGGAACGTTGCAGAGGCAGATATCTTTACTTTCTTCCGTAGATATCGGTCTACGCTAAATATATGGAGGAGAAGTTAATCATTTTGGTGCAGGACTACCCAGAGCTTTACGACTGTCCCACGGACTATTTTACTTGCTTCACCCTTTCCGTCCAAAAACGTCACAACTTCCGGTTGAAAGGTAAGACAAACTGACACAGACACATCGAGCAGTAAAGCTACTGTGAGGGGTTTACGGTGCTGGAAATGCATTTATCTTTGTTTTGACTTTGTTTAGTTTAGTCAGTAGGGCTTACTGCTAAATTACCTTAACTTCATCATCGACATCGCAGCACGCAGGTTTTGGTTGCTTAGTAACAGCAGGCGCAACAGGAGTGCAACCTCCCAAGCACCTTGGATAAAAGGGTGAAAGCGGCACAGCTGGCGGTTTTCACGTGTTTTAGACGTGTCATGTGAACGGCCCCTTAATGTTGCTAAGCTATCGAGTTTCTTCAAGTCTGTTTGTATTTTAAAGTTTTTAAAAGTGTTTAGTTTTTATCAAGGAAACTGACAGAGAAAATAACTCTCTCTGCTGGTGCTGCTGCGATTAAAGTGAATAAACAGTACAGGCTCCAATTTCTGATTATATATTTTGGGCATTTTGGCTTTATTAGATAGCACAGTAGAGAGAAGGGAGGATGATATATGACTAAGGTTCCTGGCCAGAATTAAAGTGGAGGCATTGCAGCTATGTGATATTGACCAAAAAACTTTATTTTTTATTTTATTACCAATAAGACTTTATTGCATGAAATAATAGACAGATGCACACCTTTATATGCATATAAATATTCATGAAGTGCTTTGCATTAAGCATTTATGGTTAATTGTGTGAGTTAATGGGGCAGAATATGTTCAAGTGTGCACACATGCCTTTTTGTTGGAATCTGCATAAAGTTTTATAGATGAGATATTAGTGTTTGGACAGTTTGGCGTGCCAAATAGAGACCATTTTTACATTGACTGTCTATAGAGATATAGAAGCTCATATTTCCCTTTCAGTTATCTGTCAGTTTCTCCACAGGGATATCTAAAAGCCACTCACATGTCTTGATGCATCCCTCTTGACACAGCTGAGCTTTTAGAGTAAAAGGTACATAAGCCTGGGGGATGCTGACCTCTGTGCCTATGGAAAATTTTAAGTTTGAGTGCATGAATGTGTATGGGTGTGTGTGTGTGCATATGCGTTTTGAACTGGAAGATCGATCTCCATTATTGGTGCGAATTGGATCAATAAGGGAGTCAGTCAACCGATATCTAAAAAGGCGAATATAAAGTGATAAAAACAGGCCTACATGCAAAAGATGCGCGTACTTGCCACACACACATGCATATACCCACACACACATAAATACCCTCACAAAGACACACACTTCTGGTGTGAGTGGCTGGTTATTGAAATTTCTGTCCAATGGGAAAACTGGAGCATGTCAGAGATACAAGGTCAATACTGCAGAGTGGCACAGTGCAAGAGTACACTGTGTAGGTGAACCTACCCACACCCACACCCACACACACACACACACACACACACACACACACACAAACAAGCACACACACACACACACACACAAACAAGCACACACATGTTGCCTGCATAGGTGGACACCACAAATGGAGTGTGAGGGAGTCAGAGACAAAGGGACACGCCCCTCTCTTTTAGTTCAATCCCTCGGGGAAATCACATACTGACACCTCTCCCCTCGCTGTCCTTTCTCCCACTTCCTCGGCTCTTTTCTCTCCTCTGCCTTTTATTCTCCCCTCTATTCAAGTCTCCATTCAGTAATGGTCTACAATGGAAGGACCGCAAATTGAAAGGGACGAAAAAAGAATGACACTAAAACACACAAACAACCCCCAAAAAACACTGTGAGATATTAAGAGGGAATGAAGAGTGAATAGAAAAGTGCATCCTTTTCACCAGAGTTACTTGGGGGAGCATTCATCTTTTTTGCTGCCTCCTTTATATTGCCTCCCTGAATTTGTTTGACTATTATATCTATCTATCATTTATCCATCCATCCATCCATCTATCATCCATCCATCCAACCATCTATCTATTCATCTATCCATCCATCTATCCAGCTATCATCCATCATCCATCCATCCATCCATCCATCTATCTATTCATTCATCCAACCATCTATCTATTCATCTATCCATCCATCTATCCAGCTATCATCCATCTATCCATCCATCCATCCATCCATCCATCCATCCATCATCCATCTATCATCCATCTATCCACCCATCTATCCATCCAGCCATCCATCTATCTATCGATCCATCTATATATCGATCCATCATCCATCCATCCATCTATCTATCTATCTATCCATCCATCCACCATCCATTACTCATGCTCCCTCTCTCTCTTGCCTCTGCACTGGTATCCTTATCTAACTTGGCCTCGCTGGCGGTGAGCTACTGCAGCGATGCCAGATGAACAGAAAACCATCTACTCTTTTTAAAAAAGCAGCGTGGGCAGGCCACCCACCTTAAGTTTTAGATAGATTTTATACATTGGCTTAGAACCCAATGAAGAAATGTTCCAACTTTTTTAAAATGGAGTAATAAAATGGTTGTTTTTCTGTAGACAGTGGGAAGGAGAGATATGTGTTTATATAAGTAAATAGCAATTTGGCTTAAAAAACTCCCTATTTGCTACTTAGTGCACTACATTCACTTTCACATTGAAGAGTGTGCAAATTCAAAACATACATTTTATGAACTATGTTGTGAACAATGTAATCTTAATCGGCTACTCCTCCCCATTGGTTAATCTGATGACAGGGCTCAATATCAGCAACATTTTTTCTTAACTGTTTATAACTAAAAGACTTTCTAATCAGTCCCAAGCATAGACCACATAGACCTCCATGTTAAAATGTCCAACTTTACAGCAGATATAAACATGTTTACAGCCTGGTATAAAAAACGTTTATGGTCTCTATATAATATCCCCGTTCATGACAACTTTATGGGGGTGAATCTTTATATAACTCACTCACTCACTCACTCACTCACTCATCTTCAACCGCTTATCCGGGGTCGGGTCGCGGGGGCAACAGCTCCAGCAGGGGACCCCAACTTCCCTTTCCCGGGCCACATATTTTTTTATATAACTCACCCGTTTAAATTATATTAAGGCTTAAAGTTATGCATAATTAAAGGCGTGGCCGCTTTGAGTGACAGGTGGGTGCCGCTAGCAGTCTTCTAGATGTCACCTCAGCTACTTGAAGCCACTGAACTTAGTGAGGTTGGTGCCTTTTGGAGATTTTTCATGCACGTCGGACAAATAATATGGCTTGCTAAATGGTTAATTGTACGCCGGGCATCCTGCTGACCAATGTGCGGGCGTTGCATGATGGGCTGCCGCTGGATGACTTCCATGCCAGCATCAGTTTCCAACTGGATATCAGGAACTATAATATCTGTGAAACTTGGCTAAATCCTGGAACACCGGACAATGCCATTCATCCGTGACTCTTTTTCTATATACCGATCTGACAGAACAGCGGATTCCAACAAAAAAAGGAGGAGACGTGTACTTCATGGTGAACATCGCTAACGTTAATGCACAAATTGAGCAATAGAGCTAATGGGAGCGCATTTCACTGGAGTGGTAACCTAACCTTGGTACAATTTCACGTGACAAATAAATTGATTGACTGATTGAAGAAGTCTGTGCTCCAGTTTCTATGGTGAGTGAAATTCTAACGTTATTATTTTAGCTTCTTAGCCTAGCTTGTTAGCCTGGTTGCTGACACACACCAACCTCGTGCTAGGTGGGTGTGTGTCAGCAACCAGGCTTCAGGCCGCCTCAGCTCCATCCACACTCCACCTCTTTGCCCAATTTCGTATTAGCCAGAGTCGTCACTGCCAAGATGGCAGACGGAGCCGCCCACTTTGAGCTTCATTTTTGCTCTTCAGAAACCCACGGGTGACGTACGGAGACTACGTCCATATTTTATACAGTCTATGATTATTACCCATCACAATAGCAACACTGATGGTGATTGGTGTCCTTTGCAGCAGGTGAGAAAACTTATGTGAGGACGTAAAATGTGGGTAAAAAACAGTTTTAATGTAAAAAGATGAGCCCAGATTGAGTATCTCAACGGGACTGACGAAATCTATATACATTTGGTTTGGCCACATAGGACATTTTCTGCCTGAATACAAACTGAAAATAGCTATTCTCCGTCATTAAAGAAAGAAACTTTTCAAGCCTATAAAGGCATGTTAGATGCTCATTAAAGAGATTTGGGGTGGAGTATCACTTTAGAAATAGTTGCAGAAGAAGAAGTTCTCTGTCATCTTTCTTCCTACATGAGGTGAATGGTGACTCATGAGTTGTGTCTTTCTTCCGTTTCGCTCGAAGCGGTGAATGTGCCCTCTGGCCTGACAAAGCCACCTGACAATTTCACTTCTCTCTCATAACTTGAGATAGATGTAATTTATTGTAAAATAGGCTGTACAATAGAATAAAAGATAATTTCTCCTTCACTTAAACAATACCACCAAAACTTCCCACACCTTCCTGAATACATCAGTGTGTATCTACAGTGCTGTGCCTGATCCTGCCTTGTTTTTAATTATATTAAGTCAGCCAACAGACAGTGAATGTGTCATGATAATTAGCTAGCAGCCTGAGTGAATGGAGAGCGCTCAAGTGCCTACTCATACTCTTTGGAGTTTAGCAAGTCAGCAGGGGGTTTGCACACCAGCAAATATAACTAAACCATACCATACAGTATATTTACCTGCAGATAACTGCATGAAGGGTAGTGGACTGGGTAGGTACGTGCACGCAAACAAACACACACACACAAGGAGAGAGAGAAAGAGCTTGCTCAATACTCTGCAGGGATCCACTTGAGATAAAATTCAGCAGCACTGAATAACGCAGTCCATTTATCAGAGAAAAAACACTAACCCTGACACATACACACCCGTATATATATATACAGCACTCTCAGAGGGTTGTTGTGAGGTGAAGGTGCCCTTGTGTCTGTGGTCATTTATCAGAATATGTGATTCAAAGTGCCGTGGCAGGCAAAGCCCAGTGGTCTCTATATTGTGCAAATGTCTTCTCATCACTTTGAACCCTATAGCACATAATCCCACACCGCTGTGCCCCGGAAATGTAAAACACTCTCTCCCCTGTGTTTGGATTTACATCATTCAGCCAGAATGAGCCCTGTAACAGGAGAAATGCTACCACAGCATGAGAAAGGGTGAAATAAACAACAGAACTATATTTCAGCCCAATATGCTATGAAATTTGGAGCAGGTACAAAGAATGAATGCTTTTTATTATTAGAAAGGCTCCAAACAAACATGCTGGAAATGTTTCCTTCGACTACAGACTTAATGCAGATATCTAGAGTCAATATTCTTCAGTTACAATAAATGTAATCATATTTTTAATTATTCAGATTACTGCTTAAAACTTTAATAACTTTGGTAATTACATTTAAATGTTTTTAGCTATAGCAAGTTGCTTTTAATATTAAGATTTTAAACCAAAACATGATCATATAAAAGACACTGTATTATCAGAGATTAAACCAGTTGTCGTAGGTAAAATCTCATGGGCTGTATTCACTATAAATACAGCTAAACCTGCAAAAAGCTCCTCATCTGTATTAGTCTACAAGTTAAAATGTCAAGAAAGTAGATCCAACTAAACAGATCTAGAAAACTTCAGCCACATATACAGTACAGTACAGCACAGAGGGCTGATATCTGCTGACTTCTGTGGTGTTTTATTCAACAGATTATTACTGATGCATACTGTTTACTGTTGGATGCCCAGCTTGTCTGTTCCTTCTGTCTGCTCCTCGGAGTCAGCACAAGTCAGTGTTTGCTGCAGAGAAGAGGGCTTGTTTTTTTATCATGCATAGCATAGGTGGGTGGTTTTAATGGCTGATCAGATGGAGGACCAAACAAGCGACCCCTAAATTTGAAAGAGAAATACACAAACATTACAGCGAAACATAAAAAAATGACTTGTTCTGAAGATTTTGTGTTTCTCGCCTGAAGCCATGGCATTAACAGCATGTTTTACTGTAATGTTTTACTGTCTGGACACAAAACTGGACACTGAACTTTTCCCCATCAAATACAGAAACTAAAACAAAGTCTGCAAACTAGCTCACACACTTGCGCTGTGCTCTGGATCGGCTGCTGCACCCACCAAGCTCGCCTACTGCCATCACCAACTGGGATGATCGATTTAAGCTGTCTACTCACTGCACATTCTCCGCTGCAGCAGCTCCTACTCATGCATGTCACGCCTTACCTGTTATCGAGTCCCCCGACGTTGCACTCAACAACGGTGTTGGGAATTGCAGAACGTTATGGATCCTGCTCCCAGTAGTTTAATTCGACCAGCGATCAATGCAATGAAACGGAGAGGAGGAACGCACATTTGATGGATATAAACTGATAGACTGACAGTATTTGGAGCTCTGTACTGGCCACAATACTATGTGGCAACACTGTGGTCCATTTCGCATTCCATGAGAGATTTTGTTGCATGTAAACGATGTTGCTATCATGCAAAGCATGTCTTATTTCCTGTCACTCTCCTTTGTTATGTACGCTCACCGCTCTGTCTATCTTTGCCTTCAGTTTAAAGACTCTTGAAGGAGCTAACGGGATTGCATTTCACTGGAGTTGTGAGGTTACCTTGGTACAATTTCACGCGACAAATAAATTGATTGATTGATTGATTGAAGAAGTCTGTGCTACAGTTTTTTTGGTGAGTGAAATTCGTTATTAAAAACGTTATTTTATTTATATGATGCACCGGTACTATCCGGCAACTGGGAGCAACAAGACCACAGGGTTAACGTTAGCCCGTTCTCTTACATGATATAGCATAGCCTCTTAACCTTAGCTAGCTTGGTAGCTTTGAGCTAGGTGGGCGTGTTTCAGCAAACAGGCTTCAGGCCGCCTCAGCTCCATCCACGCTCCACTTCTTTGCCCAATTTCGTATCAACCAGAGTCGTCACTGCCGAGATGGCGACGGCCGGAGCCGCCCACTTTGAGCTTCAGTTTTGCTCTTCAGAAACCCACGGGTGACGTCACGAAGACTACGTGAGACTACACGATCAGTACCCATCGCAACAGCACCACCGACCCCGGTGATCAGTCTCCTTTGCAGCAGGTGACAGAACTTGTGTGAGGACATAAAATGTGGGTAAAAAATCTGTTTTTACGGAAAAAGATGAGCCCCGATTGAGTGTCTCAAAGGGACTGACACATCTTAGACGTCATACTTACAGCATTACATGAATACATTTTTGGTTTTAAGTATGATTGAGGTGTTATTTGGAGCATGCATCGGATGTGACATATACTGTGCTGGCACGTATATGAAAAGCACAGGCTTTAGTACATATTGTTACTCGAGTGCCCTGATCCACTGCTTCTGCAGGTTTTGAGGGTCATGTAATACAATGGTTATCTGCTGCTGTGAAATGAGTTACAAACCATTTTCCCTGTAGTGGCTCCTCCGCTACTTCACACACACGCTACAGTAGTATACTACCTACATAGGTCACTGGTCCTGTGCTGCCATTGGGGATAATTTGTTTCAATCTTAAGCGTTAAGTGCTCACCCACAATGGGCTCCACTGCTATGTGTGCTTGACTAAATGTGCTGAATATCAAGCTCTTGTGTTTGCTGCTTACTGCTGCATATCAGACTGCTGCTGCTCATATTAAGGATGAAAGCAGAGTAGAGACAAGACGAAATACACACTAAAGGTTTCACATAAGGATTAAATGAAGTCAGATTTCAAATTATTGCATTTCCTCATGTCTAACTGACAATTGATAATGTGGGATATTGAGCTCCGCTGCTTTATGGCTGTTGTAAATGCAGTTTTTGATGAATTGATCTCTTCCTGTTATTGCTTTTTGGTGGCTTTCGATTAAGCTTTGCCAGGAGTCAAAATAATCTATTCACATTCATTCTTAATGACTAAATTCTTGTTCAGTATGTGATTTGAATATTTTCAAATACTGTATATGGATAATAGAAGTCTCTCTGTCAGTAGCTACATCGATAGCTCAGCTGCATGTCCTGTTGTTTTGCCCTTCGGCAACACTATGAACTCCCACCTGCTCGCACACTCTATATCAGATTACACAACAAGGTAAAAGGTAAACATGCACAGTTTGCACACAGTCTCAAGAAAAAGAGGTGGAGAAATACTATGAGAGTTATGACTGTATGCACACCAACAAGTGAAACCGTGATCTGGCATCATAATATCAAATCTTTGTGGTCAGATCAGAATAACAATTCCATCTGCAAGGACAGACATGTGGACACGAAGGCAGGCGGACACAAGCAAAGTGCAACTAATGCAATAGTCATCACTAGGGCTGCACAATTAATCAAATAATAATCGCGATCACAATTTTGGCTTCCCAGGATTAAATGAACATGAACGACTGCAATACTGACGTTTAAAATACTCATAGAAAACTCTGCTGTATATCTAATCAAGGGCTTCCTAAAACTTCCTAAACTAACAGCCAGCCACCAGGGGGTGATCCAGATGTTTTGGCTTCACTTTTGTGGAGCCGTCATGCCGCTGCGCACGCACCCTACAGCGTCTGTGAAAACTTTCCCGAATGTTGCAGCTGAAGTCCAGAGTAGAAGAGTAATATACTGTACAGTATAACTACAGAGCAGACGGGCAAAACAAAAATGCACTGAATACAGGTTAAGAAGAACCTTATTTTAAGTCTTATTTTGCAGGAATGTAGCACAACGTCGAAGTGAAAGCAGTGCTCTGTTCACTTAAATGTGAAATTGCAATAAGAATATTTCGTCCCTACAATCAACAAATAAACGTGATGAGTAATTACGTTTGATCAAAATAATCGTGATTATCATTTTTGCCATAATTGTGCAGCCTTAGTCATCACAATGTGCCACTTGTTTTTATTTCTCCAGCAGTGAGGTCACACAGCCACACATAGTTATGTCCCCAGACTGAACATTAAAACACTATAGAGTGCAAACTTTAATAGGCTGCACCGGTCCAACAGAAACACTTTCAAGTCATTGAGGTCAGTCTATCTGGGGCGCTGCTGTATGGAGCTCCTGGACATACTCACTCACACCCACATACATACACACAGAAATAATTAGAATTGTGTTCAAATGGCCTTTTTTTCACATCAATATTCAGCCCAGAATTTTCCATTGCATTTCTAACACACCATCTTGGCTAAACGAGGCATCTGTGCAGCTAAATGACGGAGTGATGAGGATGACAGACGCAGATAACTGTCGAGGAGTGTTGCTTCTGATTTTTACACACTTGTTGAGCCTCACCCAAACTGCATCATTGAAGGCTCGGATCGGAGCACAGTATGTGTGAATATGAAACTAAAAATACATTTGCATTGACACACAGAACGGCAGAACATATGAAATAAATACACAAGATACACACAAACACGTATTTTGTTGAATTTCAGTGGAAACAGGGAGTCTCTCTCTCTCTCTCTCTCTCTCACAAACACACAAGCACTTAAGCAACAACCCCGATGCCCTGACGAATTAATCCTCACATCTGTTCGGCTGGAGAGATTAACCTGCTGCTTTACTGCCTCATTGGCTCACACGCACGAACCATTGAACACACACACACACATGCATACATGCAACACTTTCACTCCTACATACTGTACAAACATCTGATTCATGACAGCACACATACAGAGATGTGTTTGCCATAATCCGTCAATTCAGAGGATAAGAGTCATGACATCACCAAAAACGTTTTCGTGGAACTCGAGAGACAAAACTAGAAGACCTCTATGAAGAAGAAAATACATTAAAAAAACAGAAGTTATTCCTCTAAACTAAGGCTTTGTATTGGCAAGAATCTGCCGATACGATACGTATCATGATACAGGGGCTACGACTCCATATATTGCGATTTTTAAAATTTAATTTTAGGAAAACCGTCATAGAATAAAGAAGACACCGCCATATAGAGTGGTGCAGGAATGAGTCTTAAAACGCGGAAATGAGTTAGCATTTTGGCACTTCCGGTTCCCTCGTCTGGAAGTCAATGGGTATTTAGTTAGACGCCTGAAATAAAGTCTGAGGTTAACACAAGCTTAAGAGATTTTAACGTTTTGTTCTACGACATAAAATATGTTAGTAAATATCCCACTCTTGAAATTTGAAGCTTTTACGTGTTTTAAAAAAGGCGGTTGCTAACAAATGGCTAAATGAGACTACTAAACGTCATCACGCCAAACACTAGTCCACCTTTAGCCTAGTGCAGGTTATGTAAAGTCATGCGACCGTGGTGTAGTTCGTTTATAGCCTCATGTTAGCTTTTTACTTCTGGCGATTGCATTCGCGCTTCAAAAATCATAAAAGTGGTGTTAATTTGTGAAGATTATTTTGCTGAACAAAACTTGTAAGTATCATAAACATTTGTTTGCCACAGAGCTTATTTTCTGCAATAATCCAAAACCCAATGGAAAAATCCCATTGACTTTTTGTCGAGGGTACCAGGGCGATGCTAACTTCCTGGCTGGCCTACAAAAATATGTCATCCCTGCAGCACTCTATTCAAACTTTTACTTTTTTTATGCAATCACAACATTGGGATTAGCATTGGCATTTATCACAGTTCCTGTATTATCCAGCAATCTTATTTATATATATATATATATATATATATAGTATCACAAAACATAACATTTCGATACTCAAGTGTATCGATATTTTCTTGCATCCCAACTCATAACGCACCTTTTAAACCTAAACAAGTGTAATTATTTCAAGCAGCTCCTGCAGGTGGCACTGCACACGCTGCATGTTCACCAGCAGTCAACTCACAGACAGTATTACAGTATTTGTGACGCTTCAGCAACAAGCTGTCAGCAACAAACCGTTTACAAACACACACGGGCTGTAAGAGAGGAATGCAGTTGGACAAGACTTTCAGCAAGGTAAACTGACTGCGGAAATACGTATGTGGACGGTTGACTCAGAAGTGCATTAGCACTGTAACAATACACACACACACACACACACACACACACACACACACACACACACACACTAGCCAGTATAAATAAAGGTTGAATATGTAAAATTGTATATATGTATATAATTGATCTTTGCCCTGCAACACACTGTCACTGACATCATTAATAAGTATTTCTTCTTAGAAGATATTGTTTACGTGGTTGTTCATCATTTTCTTGTATGAATGCTTAAATTTGCGCATGTGGGGTTGTGTGTCATTAATGTGTGTGCACATGTGCCTGCGTCTCTGTCTAGGTAATTGGATCTGAGCAGAACATGTCGACACTGGCAGCCAATCAAACATTTTATTGTTTCTGTTTTGCTGCCAACAACATTAAATCCCTCTGCAATATAAAACACAAATGCAGACACACGCACTAACATACTGTGTACAAACACACACACACACACACACACACACACACACACACACACACAAATGCTGCTTGATGGCACGTGTGAGGATACAAGAAAGTAGAAATTTCAAATCAAAATTCTACAACACAAAACAAGGAGCGAGACAGACCAAAACGAGATGTAGAGAAAAAAAAAGGAGAACGAAATGAGGTTCACTGCTGCGGGGATTGCAAGAACAAGAAAATTGCATCAACTCAACTGAAAAATGTAGCAGCCTAAAGCACACAAACACACACACACACACACACACACACACACACTAATTCCCAGGTAACAACAGACAAATAGAGACCGCTGTGCAAAAAGCACGCCACTCAAACACCAATGTCACTGTCTTTAATTTCCTCCCTTTCATGTTTATTGCTGCTGTATGTTTTATCTTTCCGTCATTTATCTGAGACCTCACACACACACACACACACACACACACACGCACACGCACAGAAGCCCCAGGCAAGTAATAAGTATCTCACCGACTCAATCAACAGAAAAACACAGAAAGCTGCAGCAACAGGAGCTGAAACTTACCTACGCCCAACAAAAGTTACTCAAGAACGGTGAGGGTATAACCGGAGGACAGAAATGTGTGTGCGTGTGTGTGTGTGTGTGTGTGTGTGTGTGTGTGTGTGTGTGTGTGTGTGTGTGTGTGTGTGTGTGTGACTAAGAGGAAAAGACAGAGGGAGATCGAGGGACTAACGGAACAAGATAGGGAGCTCATAAAAGACAATTACTCCTCAAAAGTGATTTTGAGAGTGATTACACAGAGGGAAAACCAGACTATATTGAAGGAAATGTATCCCAGTCTAGCTGAAGTTGTTTCAGGCTGGACAATAAATTAAAAAAAAATGAAAGGAAGAAGGAAGAGAGAAGAGGGCAGAGGGCATGGAGCATATAGCATCCTGTTTTTCAGACAGCGCGGACAAGAGAGGAGAGAACAGAAGAGTAAATCCTACCTGGAGCTGTTCGGACAACGTGGTGGACTGTCTGGTAGTCAGGGCTGGAGCTGAACTCTCCTCAGGTCGCAGAAACACTTGCTGACCGCGTCTGCAGGCATCAAAAATAACAGTCAGGACCCTCCGTGTGTGTGTGTTTGCGTGTTTGAGTTGTCCGCTGTGCACACATGGAGTCAGCTGTTACAGTCTGAGTGATAAGCTGCTGGAAAAAGAGTTTTTTCACACACACACACGTACACACTCAACTTATCTTTTCCCTGAAGTGAGGAGTGCAGGAATTTAAAAGGTGTGTGTGTGAGGGAATGTAGGGGAAAAGGTGAGCGTGTTTACGTGTGTGTGAGTGTGTGAAGTCCTTACAGGTCCTTTCCTTTCTTCCTCTCGAGCGCAGTCATGTCATCTCCACCTGTCGTACGCAGAGAGAGCGCTGAAGTCACACACACATTCACACACACAGCGACGCACCGATGCACACACTCGCGCCGGCAGGCTGAGACACACTCTGGGACGCTAACACTGCGAGCTGCAACGCATAGAGTGAACACAGTCCCTCCTCCTCTCTCCTCTCTCCTCCCACCTCTCTCTCTCTCTCTCTCTCTCTCTCTCTCTCTCGCTCTGTGTCTCTCTCTCTCTGCTCCTCCTCTGGGTCTTACTGCCTCTCTCAACCCTCCCCATGTTTTACTGTCCTACTATCAGTATGGGCACCGGCAGGATACACACAAAAAAAACCCACTATAGTACGGGTACAGTAAGGGTTGACTCACTTTAACCGCATGGAAAGTGGTGGACTTTTGAACCCAATCACAAATATTATTAATATAATAAATAATAGAATAATTTAATTTTATAATTTGATATTTATAAAGGCTCTTCGCTTTTGGATTTTACAGATTTTCACCGAATAATAGACTTTTTAAAATTATGTTTAACCTGATTTTCATCCAGATTTTGGACACTGCACCACAAAAAAAGATTTCACTGACCACTGGTTCAAACCATGGACTGTATATAAGAAGTGGACGTAGTCACCGTGACATCACCCATTGGTTTGTGGACTGTCGTTTTGAAGCCTCGAGTTTGGCATTTTTGCCGTAGCCATGTTGGATTTTGCAACCAGAAGTGACACGAGAGGGTGGAGCTAAGTACAACTGAACGCTGAACATTTTTAAGCGAACAAAATGTTACAATTAACTTTCATGAACTGAAAACACAGTGTGAAAGGGTTAAAGTCTTAAGATGAAAACACGGACAACTCCCAGACGGACAATGCCGTGGTAGCGACCTGTCAATCACAAGGTAGCCACGCCCTAAAGCATACCCTGCTTTATGGTCTGTTTGACTCCAAATGGGACCATAATTTACTAAATGAACATCATGCTGTATTGAAGAAGACTTGAAACTAGCGATTGAGACCATAAACTCATGTTTACAATGTTTACTGAGGTAATAAATCAAGTGAGAAGTAGGCTCATTTTCTCATAGACTTCTGTACAATCAGACTTATTTTTGCAACCAGAGGAGTCGCCCCCTGCTGGCTATTAGAAAGAGTGCAGGTTTAAGGCACTTCTGAATAGGCTTCACTTTTCAGACCTGCAGTTTGCCCACTAGTTCAAACATTGTCAATGTTATGGTGCAAAACAGCTAAGAGAGGAGGTTGGATGTTTACAATTTGTCTGACTTTGACTTTTTTTTTTCATCCCATTAACATCCCATCCTACCAACAATCAACGTAGATGTCTGGAGACTGGTGTTTGCATCCCATCTCCTATCAGCAGTCAACTTCCTCTTAGTTTAAGTTGACTAAACTTAACCAACGATAGAGTTAACTGTTTCCAACAGGTCAGAAAACGGTTCTATGAAAGATTAATTTTGGAAGGCAATAAAGAAATTACCTTTTTGTTGTTGATAAAAAAACAAAACAAGGTCTATTTATAGCTTTTCTGGAGCTTTCCGTCATATCACATGATCGTCATCAGTGGATGGAGTTTACCTATTTGTCAGGGAATTGTAGATGTTCAAATTTCCATTTTCTTCCATGTGCACTTTAAGGACTTCTCTTCCATATTGGCCATTGTTATAAGAGTGAGATTGTTTTGGTGTTATGTTTATCATAGTTTCCAGTACGTGAGATCCTCGTGTGGCAGTGCTTGCCCTTCAAATGCTATTTCTATTATCTGATTTTCACCCAGGCTTTGATCTATTGATTTTTCTTAATTAAAAATAAGATACAATAAATTCCTTGAAAACAAATCCAGAAATGGAATAAACCCTAATTTAGCCCTTCAACCAGCCTAAAAGAAACAACGGTCACACGTATATTTATAGTGCACCACATCACCACACAACTATACATTTAATCAGCCTGCAGATTCATCACATCAGCCCCAATCTGCTGCAGGAAGCGTCCCGTGTGCCGCTGACAGATCCGAGGTGACATTGGTGGTGACGGGACATTTAGCATGAAGCTGTACAGCAGGTTGAATAGGACTGTCTAATGTAGTCCATCAATCTGACAACAAACCTCAGAGCCATTTACTAAAAACAAGCTTGCCAGCAGCTACGTGCAATCACACACACAATGTCATGTCATACCACATGAAAATGTATTTGTTAAGCTGCTCAATCAAGTCAACACTGTGCTGCTGATTCTTATGATTTGAGATTTTGACTGCTATTAACTTTAAAATGCATTGTGGCTCAAGATAAGAATATTGTTGAGCATGATGTTTGTCAAATTGTGTGAATGTAGATCACTTAAACGGGCATTGACTGAATCCATTTGAAGCTATCACAGGCAAACAGCCACAGTGTTGGATTTAAAAACCAGCTGACAAAAGCATGCTTCGCCAAATCAAATGAAGTAAGCCGCTTCGGTTCAAATGCTGAAAATTGGCCTGACTGGGAGAAGATACTGTTAATTGTTTGGAAAAACAATCAAAACTAAGTACTGTTGTGACGTGTTTACTGGAGGCTGAAATTGCCAGAAATAAATGACGAATCTTTGAAAACTTGAACCAATCGAAAAAAATAAAATCGAAATTGATCAGTGTGTCTTTTTGAATATAGTAGACATAGAAAAAAAAAAAAAATACTATGTACACAACAAGGTTGCATTGTATATATTATTCTATATACTGTATGCTTGCTCCAATGCTTAATTGGAGCTCTAACATGCATATATTAAAGGTCCCATATTGTAAAAAGTGAGATTCTTATGTCTTTTACATTATAAAGCAATATAAATATCAATACTGTGAAAGTATCGAAACGCTCAATCCATGGAGAAATACATACAGCCCGTATTCAGAAACTGTGCCTTTGAAACAAGCTGTTAGGATTTCTGTGATTTTGTGATGTCACAAATCTACAATATATATACCATTTCACAGTTTTAAACACAAACATTCTAAATGTGTCCCAGTATATTTATGGTTGCAGTGTACGCAAAGAACGTATATTGCCAAGAAGTGAAAGTCAACTGATCCTTCCATTGCAACATCAGCGCCCAGCAGCAAAGCTATGCTTCCGCCATTTTGGACTGAGAGCGACTACCGGACGCCAGTAAAACGTCCACCTCTAAGTGCCTTACAAAAGAAAAATAAAACTGCTTCTATTCTATTGTCATATTCTAGAAACAAAAAATACAAGTATGAACCTGGAAATGAGCACGATACGGAACTTTAAATGAAATACTGAAATCAACACTTTTCATTTCGGTTGATTTGATCAATGTTTGAAGAGTTAGAGGTGAAGAGAGGTAGAGTTCACAGGGGCAGCTAGTCAGAGGTTGATGGAGTCGTGTTGAGGCGAGTGTGCTCGGCTATTAAATGCAGTAATATCCCAGTAAACCCCGAGGCTGCCTGTTTTGTAAACATGACCAAAGGTTATTCCAGTACTGCAGAACCTCAGACTGTATTGACCAGTGTTGGGTAATAGCAGCAAGATACACAGAGAGATAATAAGCACTGCACACTGATTCATATTATCAATTCTGCAGAGCTCGCATGAACACACAAACACACACGCGCACACACACACGCACGACCATGCAACCACACACACACACACACATGCAGGTAGGACAGCAGGCCCTCACATGTCCTGAGAAAAACACAGAAGCAGCCAGAAAATAGGTTAGTTCAAAGCAAATTCTCCCTCAAAGACTGTCTCTCTTCATCCGCTGTGGACTCTGTGATCTAGATTACCTTTTAAACACACGCACACACGCACACACACACACACCACATCACTGCTGCCTAATTCAGCTGACTGGAGTATTGATCCCGAGTTTGTGATTAAAACAGGGACTGTTGTTGCCGCTCAAATGCAATCAACACACAAACCCACCGAGTGATCACTTACTCAATGCTCACACTAACACACACACACACACACACACACACACACTAAGACACACACACACTAAGACACACACACACACACACACACACACACACACACACACACACACACACACACACACACACACACACACACACAGTAAGACAGCATGAATAACTACAGTGCAGAAGAACATAATTAGCCAGCCGTGGACCTGGAATCTGATGAGGATACAGCGGGTAACCTTGGTCTGCTGTGTGTGAGTGTGTGTGTGCTTATCAACAAAAGCGTATGTCAACATGAATGTGTCGTCGGCTGTGATACGGTTTAATGCGTGTGTGTGCATATGATGCACATAAAAGAAAGGGCATATGTACGTAAATCTCTTTATGTGTGTGCGTGTGTGTGTGTGTGTGTGTCCTGACTCCCATAAAGCAGCGGAGTGATTGAAAGGTCTAAATGGCGAAGGTGCACTCAGGGGAATGGGGCTAATCTACATAATGGTGGAGCCATATTAACGGCATCCTGATGCACACACATATGCGCACGCACACACACACACACCTAGGTGTCAATTGAACGGGAGCCTCTCTCATCCCCCACACAACCAGCTTTTTTCCTGCTGATGTGACTGAGCCGGTGAAAAAGGAGATAATGAAAACATCCGAGTTAAAAATGCTGCAAGAAAATATATAAGTAGTGTGTTTATTTGGAGTATACTATCTCCTCATTTAACTGTGTTGTTTAAAATGATAATTTTTTTAAGAGCAGTTTTTAATGCAGGTTTAAATACATACTTTTTCATTGTGTTCGTGATCGTACTCACTGATTAAAGCCTGATTATTATAAAACAATCTTTCTGGTGACAGATTACTGCCACTCCACAGATATAATTACATTTAATTATATATTTTTCTCTGCTAAAGTCAAACCAAGCAGCATTCTCTAAAAGCAATCCTCCATGACATGAAAATATTAGGTCTTTTTTTTACTCCATCCCAGCTTGAATGCATTGACTGACATCCTCCTCTGTGGGCCAATAGTGGTTCCTCATCTTGAGGTGGCCGCTCCAGAAACGTGCTCAGCTTGGTGAGAAATTTGCATTTGGGGAAATGCTTCTGCTGTGTGAGGAGCCGGAAAAGATAAGAGAGACTAGAGGCAGTAAACCGCCGTGGTTGCAGTGGGAGTATAAGGTGTAGATTGTTCGGATGGATCAGTGAGGAGTATAAGGGGCTCTGCTGGTCTTGCAGTGGATCTTAATTCATCCAACTAAAACTGCACACTAATCTGAACCAGTGTGTTATAAATACCTTCGCTCCCTTTGCACACTGTGCTGAGACGATTAGTCGATGAATTAATTGTTCAAGTGGCTGAACATTTATCATCAACTATTTAGGTAATTAATTCATCTTTTAAATCATTTATTGAGAAACTAGAATTACCGCCTCGCAGTTGTATGCCTCAGCCAACTAGTCCATATAGCGTTTTTTTCTGAGCGTCTTTTTTCCCATTGTTCCCAATGAGGAGAGAGCGTATGCGGCCGCCTGGAGAAAAAGCGCTGCACCCTTTTTTCAGAGCGCTCCAACTTTTTTTGTGCAGCTGCTCCGAGCACTTCTAGTTGAAAATCTCTGAACTTTTCAGAAAGGCACTGGTGTCATCGCTGAGGATGAATCGCTCCCCAGCAGCCTGCCAGGGCTTTTCTGCCAGAAACAAAATGCTATATGGACACTAAGCCTTAGTCTACATGGTGATTTATTCACACACACTGAGGAGATCGATTGAAAGCACAAGTTACTTTCAAATTTCTATTAACAGTATTATTAATAGGCTGATATTTATACCAAAGTAAGCTATATATCATGATTTATTGGGAGAAACCAAGCAATTCTATGTAAAATCAGACATCCAGCACCCCCATATAGCCAGAATGTAATGATTCTTTGTTTCATACCCACAATTTTATGCCCCTAGGACGATTAGTGAGATTGGCAGTCGAATCGGGCTCCTTAGACGGAATTGTTGAATACTCGACTACTCCGGGTCACTGTGGTTTTCTATCGTCTCGCACAGTATCCAGAAGTATTATGTGCCGTTTTCTGTTTATTATCTTTTTTCACAGTGTGCACATATCCAGAACATACAGTGCATTCATATTCATTTCATCTTATATATACAAGAGCATTGAGCTGTTATTTAATCAGTCTATAAGTATATACTGTGAGTCTAGGTAGGCGTGGAGCAGAGAAAAAACCAAGGTTACTGGTGTGACTCCCGCTGGGGCCGGCAATGCTGAAAATCTATGCACTCACAGTGCTGTAAAGTGCCTCGAATAAAAGTGTTCACCACATGGTGTATGACTAACAGCTTAGAGAAAAGAGTGTGCCTGAGAGTGTGAGTATAACTTCACCTTATTGTTGCTCATAATTAATTTCCTTAAACAACACGAGCAGTAAAACAACAGCAGGAAAGCGACAATGACACACCCTACTTTGGAAAGTCACGCAGGCATACGCAATCACACACTTAACAGCGAGCTGCACTGTTTGTATTGATAACCTATTTCAACAGTGCAAAGCATTTGTTAACCTGACTCTGCTCTGTAAGGCACGGCTCTTTGAAACAATGACTCTGAATGCAACAAGCATCAATAACACTGCCAACGGGATGTGGAAAAACACAGCCAGTGTACTGAACCAGGCAAGAAAAAAAACCAAACATCACATATTTCACCTTGTAGTCAAACTGTGTTTACAGCACGTGGACCACATCATGTGTTAAATGAACGGGATATGCTGCTATGAACATTTGTCTTCATGTGGAAAAAAAATACTTTTAAAGTCTTTCATTGTGTGAAGGACACTGCAGTCTGGACCCCACTGCTGCAAATGTGCTCCAACTGCAAGACCCATTGGAAGGCTTTTATTCTTAAAGGGATAGTTCAGGTGTTTTGAGATGGGGTTGTATGAGGTACTTATCCATAGTCAGTGTATTGCTAGCTATTAGTATTTCAATTCGATATTAGGATTTATTGCGATTTTTGTGAACTCTTTTAACACTAGACCATGGGAAAAAGTTGAATCATACACTTCTAGGGACTTTTACTTAATTAATCCAGTAAAAATGTTTGATATTCAGCATGTATGTAATCAGAGACGTCCTGAAGTCAAATACAGTATATCAGTCATTATCAGGACTTATTTATTGAATTTTTTCCAGCAACCCAAAAATCAAAGAATAAAGACATTTCCCTCACAAATTACTGGTATTTTCTTTCTAATTTATAAGGGACATGTAATGTTTTTTTTTTTTTATTATTTCTGGTGAATATCCCTTCGTTAACATCTTATTTTGAAAACCAAATGTAGTTGCACGTGTATACTTCCGCTAACTTTCCGTCAGCTCCGTTCTCTTTATACTGTACATCCCTGGTCAGCTCCATCGGGGCCGTTTGAATGCATTTAACATAAATGTCAGCATGTGGGTTGATTTTAGGTGAGCCTTTCTTTTAGGTGGCTAAAATCGTCTTACTGACGGCCTCGTTCACAGCAGAGCAGTACATTACTTCGGTTCCCTGCCGTAATTCCTGCCTGTTTCTCCAAACTGGGGGCGTGCCGACCGTCATCTACTGTAGGTAATACACTGACAATGGATAGGTACCTCATACAACCCCAATTCAAAACACCCAAACTATCCCGTTAAGTGCAGGTATTCATTTTGAGTTTTCATCAGTTGATCAAATGATCTGAAAAGCATAAGTGATAAGTTTTGGAAGCGAAGCAAAGGTCTTAAGATGACTCATACCTTTTCAAGCACTGCAGAATGTGCTTCATTTACAAATCGGGAAATTTCAAGGTAGGTGCGTGGGCTTGGCTCTTTATGTAAAAAAAAACCTTGGCCTCTTGTTCTCCACTGCTACAGCGTCTCTACATTGTTTCACAACATGCAGAATATCCACACACCAAAATTTAATAAAAACCTTTCTGGCTTCTATTCATCAGAAATCACAAAGCTGCTTCACGTCAACATTTTTGAGAAGCTTGGTTGGTGGTTGCTATGTGAGTTAGGACGTTGGCAACCTGAACGGTTTATAAGCCAGTTTCCATACCAACACGCACAGTCTCCTAACTATAGTCCATCTCGGCAGCATTGAGAAGTGAGTAGAGGCGGATGAGAGGATGAGAAAAAATGAAAAAGAGATTGCTCTATAGAAACCTAGTCCACAGCTTTTTAGAAATCCCACCTGCTGAGCAAAATAATAGTACAACCCTGCTACTATATGTCTGTTAATGGTTGTGTGTGTTTGTGCGTGTATGTGTGTGTGTGTGTAGGACAGGACACACTTTGAACTAATTCACCAGTATCTCAAAGTGTATTTCTTGGTGTGGTTTACATGAAAAATATACTTATCTAGCAGGTGGATAGAAGCAGCCGGTTGGATGTATAATTCCTGAGTTTGTTTCTAAGCTGGACCTGATTGATGGTTCACTGATGATGAAATTGGATGCTATTCAGCAGATAGTCTGTCTGAAATCCAGCTTTTTTTTTTCTCCAAAGTACATTTACAGTACCTTTTAAAGTTCTGAATGGGTTTGCTTTGTAAGTAAGAGCTTAAACACTCAAAGGGAAGGTTCAGCGTACAAAATGTGGAGTGGTTCTGCGATGCTGCGAGGCTGTCGATTTGCTGAACATTTGGAGTAATGATGATAAAAATAACAGGCAGACCTGGCAAAAGAGGACGCAACAGTTTTTTCTGGGCTTCCAGCAGCAAAACGGACACATGCTCTGTTGGCTTTGTTCTACACTCATGGTTTTTTATGACTTGAGTGACCGCCGTGCGTAACAACTGGTCTGACCTTGGACTGGGCTGACTCGGAAACTATAATTGTCTCTAAAGACATCATACTGGGTCCTTTGATCCATGTGAGGTTCACTGTCACTCACTGCTAATACAGAGAGGCTCTGAGTGGATTTACAGCCACAACAACTCTGCACTGGTTTAAACCAGTGGGCAACCTCCGGGTCTGAAAAGTGAAGCCAACGCTGAAGTGCCTTAAACTTGCATTCTTTCTGACAGCCAGCAGGGGGCGACTCCTCTGGTTGCAAAAAGAAATCAGATTGTATAGAAGTCAATGAGAAAATGACCCTACTTCTCACTTGATTTATTACCTCAGTAAACATTGTAAACATGAGTTTATGGTCTCAATCGCTAGTTTCAAGTCTTCTTCAATGCAGCATGATGTTAATTTAGTAAATTATGGTCCCATTCAGAGTCAAATAGACCATAAAGCAGGGTATGCTTTAGGGCGTGGCTAACTTGTGATTGACAGGTCGCTACCACGGCGTTGTCCAGTCTGGGAGTTGTTCGTGTTTTCTTCTTACGACTTTAACCCTTTCACAGTGTGTTTTCAGTTCATGAAAGTTAATTTAAACATTTTGGTAGCCTGAAAATGTCTTATTCAGCATTCACCGTTATACTGTATAGATAGATATGAATCATGTTGGTTTGGGACACGTGGTTAAACTTTATCTATACGAATCTAGAAACATTCCTGGGATGGGCCTTCTGCCTTCAAACTGCAACAACCTGACCGTCAACACCTGATGTTGTAAATGAGAACAGCTGGCAAATGTGTGTTTTAGAGGTTGGCTACAAGATGTTGCTCACTAATGTTGCAAAGCCTGTCGGCATCTATTTGATTCTGTCTCACAGGCTGGTTACGAGTGCAGTCTGCTTGTGTTTATATTACCACTTTCTAATAGAGCACCCTCTCTAAAAGGTTTATACGTTGTAACAAATGGCTTAACGAATGATTAATAACTGAACTAATTCTTTATAGATCAGTTAGAAGCGTTGTACACTAATTCGGGGAAGTACAGGAAGTAAACAAGTCGCCATTACTGCGGTGGCACCTCCCTACAATACACACGCGTTTGAATGCAAGCTGTCCTAAGAGGTAATTCTTCTTTTACCTTTACTTTCTCTGCAACGGTACTTTTTACAACGAGTTCAGGGAGAATCTGAGCAGTTCTCAGCTTCCTAACGTTCAATCAATTTTAAATACACACTCATCTGTGTTTATTATCTAAGCAACCATTTACGCAAGTTACAACAAGCAATCACGGATGCATTCAGCTGAAAGTCACCAGTTAATACTGTTAGCAGGATGCAGTCACTACAACTTGCCACGCAGTAATGGTGGCAGCGCTAGATGGCGGAACACGGTCGCCGGGTTCGTCTATATCCTCATTGTCCCCATCCTTAGTCAAAAGGATCTTTCACAACCTGGCAACCCAAAGCGTGTTCATATTAATGGCTAGTCTATAAAGCATTAGTAAGTGATTCACTAACCCTAATAATGCCTTAAAGTTACAACTTTACAGACGCTGATCAACCTGCTTTTTCCAGTATGTACGTCCCAAAAAATCAATGTGAACATAAATAAAGGTATAAAAACGTGTGTTTGTGTTTATGCATGTAAGTGAGAGCTCCTCTCCTTTCATAGTTAGCTGCTTCCTTCCTGATGTGCTTCTCAACAATGTTCAGGCACACACAGAGGCGCATGAACTCACACACACGTTTCCTTCCTTCAGTATAGGTTATTCATGTCAGAGGTGAGTGAGAAACAGGGGGAAGTTCGAGGAGTTGGTGATTAAAATCCAGAGGATGAGGAAGTGAAAAAGGGATAGTGAGATGAAGAAGGAGACGGAGAGATGGAAGGAAGTCGGCAACCCTGCTAACGGGAAGTTAAAGGTGGAGGGGGAGGAACCTGACCCCGTCAATCAACGTCAGTGTAGCCTCTGGTAAAGTTGGCGTCAGCTAAAAGCTTAAAAGGTGTCACGGCTGACACACAGTAGTTGTTACAGGAACACATGCACACTGCGGAAAATCTCCAGCAGTGAGAAAAGGTAGAAACAGAGAGCAAGGTTAAAGGATGGAGTGACAGAAAACAAAGAGAGAGCAGCCAACAGAGCGAGAGAGCAGGAGAAAAAACATGGAGGAAAAACACTGCGGCAACAACAGCAGCTGTAGAAAGAAACCAAAGAATAATAGATGGAGAGAAGTCATGCAGGGGCAAGTGAAAAAAAAAAGAAGAGAGACGAAGGAACACTGCAGCAAACCAACAAAACATCCTTCCACCCCTCTCGCTCTCTACTTTCTTTCTTTATTCTACTTTCTTTGCAGAAAACTACCCAACAACTAATGAGGGGTGGGTTACAGAGCCCAACAGTGCTACCCCGCGCTGTGAGTCTAATGTGTGTTTGGGAATGCAAACGTAAAGCTTCTGTGATATTTGTGTGGAAGTGTTTGCACGTGATTGCATATGCGTGCCCTGGTAGTAACCAGATAGATCAGACAGAGAATGTCTGGCCATATTATTACCTCTGTGCTCTCTTTATCTCCTCATTTCTCTAATCTAATTGGTTCCTCAGTTCAACCAATCAGCCTGCGAGTCGGCGTTGAGCAGGCTGAATAGATGCTACAAGTGGTAACGACAATGACAGCGTGTGTGTGTGTGTGTGTGTGTGTGCGAGTGTGTTTGTGTGAGCGTGAAATAACCACGCTGACTCCGATTTGTTGCTATGGCACCCCATCTTCCTGAGGTGCAAAAATCACAGAACAATTTATACCCACAATTTCCTCTCTATAATGAAGCAGTGAATGCACTGACCCTGGCGTGCACACACACACACACACACACACACACACACACACACACACACACACACACACACACACACACACTTGCAGCAGCTTTATCCTCTCAAAGAGCAACCTCGACCCTTTGGTAGAGATGATGGATCAGAACTAACCTTAGGGACTAAATGGAGTTATAAAAGAGAATAACCATATATTCAGAATATTACTCAGTTATACTCTGTAGTACTCAGACATACTACCCTACAGCTTATCTGGAATTAACTCCAACAAACATTCTTCAGTACCAACAAAGTCACTTTTAGACTTTTTGTTAGAAAGCAGAAGTCTGTTTTGTAGCTAAAGGAGAAAATTATTCACGTCCATAAAACTGACAGTAAAGTGAAAGTAAGACTGCAGAAATATCAGATGGGAATTCTCTTTACATGTGAAATAATGATGCAAGATGTTTTACAACACAGAGATAGAGGGGAGTGAAGACAGACACCAGGATGCAGTTAGAGTCTTTAATCCAACCGTAAAAAAGTTTATGGCACTTCGAGATAAAACTGAAGATCTTTGGCAAGCAGTCGTAGTGGTAGTAGTGTTAATAGACGGTCTGGAGCTTTAGATCATATCACACAAACTTCCTCGGCTCACAGAATTTGCCAAGTTTCCTTGTAATTGTAAATGTTCAAATCTTACCCATGTTGCTTACAGAAATGGTTTAAAGGGCATTACAGGGTTCGACATTAATGTCACAATAAAGGAAGGCTGTGTTAATTTTGTTTTGGGCCACCAAAAATGTACTTTGGCCATCAAATTTAGGGGCTTGGTGGCCCATGGGGCAAGTGCTTATTAAATATTATATATCAGCATTATTAATATTAAAAATAATAGCATCTACTCCTGCAGTAAAACTCCGAATTACAGTTATTTACAACAATTTTTCACTCAACTGGTTAATTGTTTCGTCTATAAAATGTCTACTACAAGACAGATATAATCAATGTTGATAAGAGTATTAAATACTTGACAAATCTGCTTTTAAGGTACATTTTGAACAAATAAAACGTGCAATTAATTGCGATTAACTATGGACAATCATGCAATTAATCGCGATTAATATTTTAATCGATTGACAGCCCCACATGAAATACAAACTACATGTAATCTTGGCATTTTTACAATTATAATCAGAAAACATTTAGTATTTTCACTTGACAATTGACTAACCAGACCATTTGATTTAGAGCTGAATAGATTATTAATTATTATTGGCAGATTAATTAATAATGACTAGTTGTTATTTGCAGCTCCAACTTAATCATCAGAATTATGATCCTTTTAATCCTCTGTTGCTTATATAACTATTTGTTCCAGCCCTGATGGGTGGTCGGGCTGTACAGCTGAAAACTCCACTGTTGGGTGAGACCGAGTGGACACGGAGAGGAGAGTAATGACAGAAAAATGTAAGCAGGCGGAGGAAACACGGCCGTTTCATTAGTTTGAGCACGACAGAAATGGAGCAAGTCCTTTGAAGCTGTGACGCAGACGGACAGTCAACAGGTCAACACAAAAGATACACCATCTGGGTCTGAATACACACTGAGAATTAAGGGCGCAACAACACACACTGCCTCAACATGTCATGAACATACATGACCGATGCACACACACACACGCCCTCAACACACATCCACATCCTACGCCTAAATAAACAGACATTAGTCACACATGTTTGACCTTGTTCATCTCTGGCCTCTTCCTTCCTCTTCCCTCACATTTTCTCACTTTCCCTCTTCCTTCCTTCCTTCCTTCCTTCCTTCACTCATTTGTCTTTTTCTCTCTTCTGATATCCTCTCTTCCTCGCTTCAATTCCAGGTTTTTCCTGTGTTGTCGTTGCAGGTTTGTAATGTCAAACAAATCCGTGCTGCTGTCAGAGTGCCCCCAAGTGTACAAATACCCAAACTACACTCATCATGCAGAGTGGCTTGACCTCCTACTGCAAATCAAATCTGTTGCACATCCGACTTAAAACATTCTGGAGGCGTCTTGAGCTGCATTTAAATTCAACGTATGACCGGACTTTATTTTTATCCTTTTAGAGTTTGACTTTTTCTCTTTCCTTTTTTATCTCTTACGTCTTAAATGCAAGAAAAAAATGACTGTACTCTGCATTTGCTCAAGAGAATATGAAGCAGCGAATCTGTAACCTTGAGTGGTTGTCATTAAAGAAAATCCCCACTGCACCTGAACACACCGTGCATTAGCGTTCTCGTTCTCATTTGGTTTACTGTCAAGTACGACCGCACCGTTCCCCTTTGCTTTATGAAGACTGACGACCACAGTGGAAACCAGTTTTTGAATTTTCTTGACAATTTCTCCCAGGGGTGCAGTAATCATTCAGCAGCCGCTGCAGAGGCGGAAATGAAGAGCAACTTCTGCGCTGACTTCATCTGAATGCCCCCGCATCAATTACAACATCAGTCCACCTCCCAAAAACAAAGTCGTACAAGCGCTCCCTCTCTCTTCCACACACACACACTTACAGTACACATCACTATAAAGAATACTAATGAGCTTATTGTTTCCATTTCAAAGGGAAGATCCGGGCCTAAAGAGGGTAAGAATTAAACGCCATGCCTGTCCCCAAAAAACAAAACAAGAAAGCGGGGAAGTCTAATCCATTGAGAGGCTACCAGTGCCAAGTAGGCCAGATTTACAGTACAGTATGTTGGCAATCACACTGTGAATGCATGTGCTGACTTTCTTTCTTTCTTTCTAATTTCATCTTCTCTTTGTTCACGTTACAGTCTCTTCATCTTAGTGGCATTTTCTCTCGAGTGAATCTGATTGACTATGACATAAGTACCATAGCGTAAGATCTTGGGTGTGTACGTGAACGAGCGCACGCATTTGAGCTTATACTATATGTGCTTATGTGCGTGTGTTTGTTTGTGTGTGTGTGTGTGTGTGTGTGTGTGTGTGTGTGTGCGTGTGCGTGTGCGTGTGTGCGTGTGCGTGTGTGTGTGTGCTACAAAGGATCTATAGCCTCTCAGCAGGAACTCTCTCCAGCAGGGGATCCTCAGAGGCATGATGTTGGTACTGAGAAAAAAGCCATACTTTATGTAATACATGTGTCGACTTGTCTCTGTAGTGGTGTGTGCTGCTGAGTTTGAGTTAGTGGTGGATAATCATCTATGGCAGTATATGTAATTTCACACATTTCATCACAATAAATATTATCTTGATATAAAATCATTAAAATCTAGGGCTGCCCCATCGTTTTGGTTAGAGTTGTTCCGATACCAATACCAGTATCGGAAATGCGTCGGATACTGCCTTAAATTCGGTATTGGGTATCGGCGAGTATGCCAGTCTATGCACCGATCCGATACCATCATTTATTAACCCAGAACAAAATCAACTTGCTTAACCGGAAATCAGTTCTTCTTCGCCGCTCCAAAACAGTAGCCTTCACTATGCTGTCGCCCTGGATGTATCATGGCTGCCACTGACAACTACTGTTTTAGGGCAGAGAAGAAGAACTGATTGCAGGTAGTTTGTCACGTGACGATAGCAAACAACAACAGTGTGGTGCTAGTGGAAAGTGTAACGATAATCAGAGCGAGGAAAATGTCAGCCATTTGGCAATATTTCTCAATGGAAAATCCAACAAGTAAACGGCGATATGTACGGTATGTAAGGCTTCTGTTTCGAGGGGTGGCAGTACCCGAGTTAGGGCTGACCCGACTGCTCCGTAGCTTTGAAGCTTCGACCGTTGCCATGGTATTCGACCTCCAAATCACTATTCGAATGCTTTGTTTTTTTCAATTTTTTACTTTAACTGACAAACTGAATAATAAAAGAGAGTTTTATTGCAGTATATATTTGTTTATGTTTTACAAACAAACGGGTTTAACCTGAGCCAGGCCATACAACAAGGATAGTAATCATATCACATCCATACATGGTCAAACAGCTGTTAAATAATAATAACAATAATAACTATATGGTTTTTTTTTTAATCACGCTGGTATCGGCCGACATCGCAAGTTCAGGTATCGAAATCGGTATCGGGAAGTAAAAAACGGTATCGGAACAGTTTTGGTCTTAGTCGACTAAGATTTATTTAGTCGATTAGTCGTGTTTTATGCTTTTTTTCATGCTGAATGACTTATTTTCAAGAAACGCATAAGCACATCTCTGTTAAACACACGATTTAATGTGGTGTTTTTGTGTGATTCTTTATGGAGAAACTCAAAGATCTGTCGATTAAAGCCCTATTACCAATAATGGGGATGTTCTCCATCTGGTGAACAATCACCTGTACTGTATCTATCAGGTTGGGAACCACTGGTCTAATACAACCACAGATATAAAAGGAATAGACACCATCGGATAAACAGTGGGGCGAAATCTCTTTAATCTTTATCGCCTCACGGTACAGGTATATATCGTCATTTTGTCCACCAGCAGTTTGAGTCCAGATTATAGTTCAGATGGTCGTCAATAGTGTGTACCAGATTACATTTTGAGAGTAACATTCTCAATCCTGCACATCACAGAGATTAAAGGCTAAGGGAAGTGATTCTGCTCCATGATTAAAACACTTTATCTCATGATTACTGCAGCAAGGCCCTGCTCATAGCACTCAACGTTAAAGTACTGACAAAGTGTAATAGTGAGAGCGGATGCGTGTGTGTGTGTGTGCACCTCAGTGTCTGTGTGTGTGTGTGTGTGTGTGTGTGTGTGTGTAGCACTCTATCTGCCTGCCCAATCTCCTCACCACGGCTGAGGAAATCAGAAATCATTTTCTCTCCAATTTTCCTCACCTGTCATCTCTCCCCTCTTTCTCCTCTCTGTTCCTCTCTCTATCTCTCTCTCTCTCTGTCGTTCTCACCCTTACAGATGTAACTAAAGACGATTCTATTTTCTGTTAACACGGTTTCCACTCAGATGCTTTTTCACCACTTGACGGGATCGCTAGAAAATGATTTGTTTCTGCCTTTTGTGACCCTCGTCGTTACTTCCCCTCGTCTCAGTCCCAACACCTGTTTCCAGAGAGACACTTGCTCAATTACACACACACACACACACACACACACACACACACACACACACACACGCATACATAAATGCACAAATACACACGAATACAAAGGTCTATATGCACTCAAATACCAGTTCTGACCACATGGGAAGCACTGCCATTATCAGCCCAACGGACATGTGGTGCCTTCAAATGAAACTCGTGGGTTCGTGTTTACATGGGAAGTCGTGTACACGATATGCTTGGCGTTCAAGTGGTTAAGTCCTGAGAACACCGCTGCTAAGCAACGGCAATATTAACATTACTGTCGGCGTCTAGAAGCCACAGAGGCTAACAATTTAGTGGGTAACATAATGCAGGAAATGCAAAGGCATAATGAGAGAGGAAAAAGATGAGGCCGTTAGGAATATCAACATTTTCCTCAGACATATTATAAAATTACGAAAAATATACGATTAAAATTACAATATATTAACTTATTATGCATCGAAAAATGTACTTCCACGGCCTCCGCCGTTTCTGACGACGTCAACAAACACATCACAACTCCTGAACTCTGAGCTTTCAGAAACTTCCCACTTATGAGGTCGTGAATACCACAAGAGGGTTCATATGGACTCATGAACACAGTAAACACGACCCCATTTGAAGGCACCAATATATTAAGACTGACAGGATGATTTAACACACACACCGACACACACACATACACATGGACACACACGCAAACACCTTCATCTTTATCAGTCAGCGAACAAGGCGAAAAAAGCAGTGCTAGAAACCTGCTGTCGCCATGGTAACGTGGTCACAACAACCTCTTCCTTTCATCCCGGTAAAAACAGACCTCATTCTCTCCTGAATCCTCCCTTTATCCCCCCCCATCCTCCCAACCGTTTCCGTCATCTCATTTGTCTATCTCTTTCTCTTTTCTTCCATCCTCTTGATTTTGCTCTCCGTCTTTTTCAATCCCATCCTTTCATTGCTCAGCTTCTCTGCATTCTTGCCACAACCCTACTCCCTCCCAACTTTCCCACTTAGCACCTTTCAGCCTGCCTTTCCCTTGTTACACTCTCTTTTCCTTTCCTTCGTCTACTGCTAAGTGCTTTCAAGCCTGAAACAATACTAGTAGAGATGGAGACACGCGTGACACCGAGACAGAACAAAAGACAGCTGGGAGGACTGAAAGCGAAGGTGATGCAGAGAAACAATCAGGTAAGGACAGAGTCGTAAATGCACAGGACGCTTTCAGAGCAAAACACTGATTTTTTTGTGCACCCAGTTTAAAATGTGCTTTCACAGTGATACATTTAAAGCTAGACCTGCCAAAATCCAACACAATGCAGTGTGATACAACAACATGCAATACACTATGATGCAATGCTGAGTCCTATTTCACTGTAAGGCTTAATTTACACAAAGCAGCGGCGAGGTGCGGTCCGCCACAATAATTACATTTTTGGATTTCTGGAGGCGTATTCATGTGTTTCAGTCGATAAGAAATTTTTTGTAACACAGGTCAACATGTCACAGGAGTCACAGGATCTGTTTACTGATAGGCTGCGGATATTATCTGGCCGTAATTCACCACCAAAAGTTAAACCACTAGCTCGGAGCAGCCGCCACAGCTCACTGAGCTCGGAGCGGCCTCCGCAGCTTTCCATGGACATAACATGGCAGCTCGCCACAGGCCGCACTTTGCCGCTGCTTGGTGTGTTTCCGGTGTACATGAAAATTAATTCAATCTAGGGCTGACCCGAATGCTTCGAAGCGTCGACCGTTGCCATGGTATTCAACCTCCAAATCAGTATTCGAATGCTTCATTTTTTTGGTTTATATATAAATATGTAATAATAAAGTATAAATACCAAAATAGCCCATGAAATAAAGAAAAATCCCACAACAGTATTCATTATTCATATTCAACATTCATTATTATTATTATAGTTATTCTCAGACAGACACGCTGTTTGTTGTGTGTAGAGGTTCGTGTGTGTACAGTAGTGCAGCAGGAAACGGAGGAGATGGAGACAGACAAACAGACAAAAGAACACGTAAGCCTGCTGCGCCGCGCCGCAAAGCGAAGCCCGTCGCTTCAGGTCTCCATCCAAAGCCACTCCCCTAAACATATCATAATAAACGTAAACAACGAAAATGTGTATTGTTCGTACGAACAGCTCTCAACCTTTTTTTTGTCAGAGCATTTGATTTATTGATTGCTTTCGGGATGTAAAGAAAATTTCGCCAAATATAACAAAGAAAAGGTTTCTAAAATACATTACCCACCCTGGCTTTAAAAATATGTTCCTGCAATCTCTGAAGTATATAATTTAAAAAAAAAAAAGTCAAAGTTAAAATAGTCCTGATTGCATAAGCAATTTTTAAATCCATTGCATGCTTAAGTTTTTATGCTGTCAACATTGAACTGGACCACATGTACTACTTTGAATCCCGCCACAGTGACTGTTAACAAGTTAACTCTTGTGCTCCATGTTTCATAAGGAAAATATAAATGACCAACGTGTTCCAGATGAACCACACTGCTGTACATACAGTAAAGATATGACTGTGCTGAAACTGCTCCAGTTGCTTCCAGTCTGCTGCTCAGAAGCAAGTCTGTCTTTTCTTGTCTCTTCTCTTTGGTCTCCCGCAGGAGGACTGACAGGTAGAGACACAGACGAGACTACAGAGAGAGAAAAACTCTGGAGGAAACATGAGAGGAACACGGTGCAAAAGGAGGCTCAGGCAAAGGAAATTCTCAGATGATAAAAAAAATGAAGGTTACACATGTCCTACCAGGTTTACGATACACTTAGGTCTGCATATTTTGATCTGTTATTCCTTCAAACGTTTTTCTGATAGAAGTCAATATAGCCAACATTAGTCTGAGACATGGGTTGGGATCAGTGTAACACCCGCAGCTGTCGTATGTCACCGGGAAGTAGCCTGACAGAAGGCAGAGTCAACAGGATGACACTCCGAAGCGTGTCAAATCCGATGGATTTCGCTCTGCTCTCAGTTTGATTTGCATACAAGTGATTCGACTGTCAAATTTCAGACTGTGCAACTTTGCAGATAACAAGAAAGGAAGCCCTGCTGCTCACTCACATCTTGCAGGTTCAAAACAATCACAGTTCTGGCTTAGGTTGCTCACAAAACTTGTTTTTCAATTATGGATGTGTCCCTGTGTGCTCTCGAGCCTTGTCTTGCAGTTTGACATCCATATTTATCTTTGCTTTCACTCACAGGAGTTCTCCTGTCACTGCCTTTGCACAAAGACAATTTCTCCTAAATGCTGTGCACCTCGTGTTTCAAACCTCGAAAGGAACCTTAAACATGGTTGTACACAATTAGCCTGATAACATTTATTGTAAAGCAAAGCCTCCTTTCACTAAATATGGTTTAGATAGGCCAATCCCAAAAGTGACAAGGTAAAGAAAACAGTTTTATCAAAATTAAGCTTAATTTGATTGACCGATTGACCCAATTCAATATGACCACAATTAAGCGTGACGGTATTTGAACTGGTGCTAAAGATGGCACTAAATGCTGCCGAGAGAGCTCCAAGGAGAGTGAAAATGGTGGTGGTGTTTTCAGCGACACTCTTCACAGGACCATTGGAAACCTCCAGGAAATGTATGAGTCACTCTAAACACTCAGCTTATAATTGGTTTTCAGAGATAAACTTGACAAAAAACAATGATATCTTTATACTAATTAATGAGTCATGTCTTGCCATATTTACACGGTAAAGCTACTACGAGGAACTTTAATTTTGTGTTGATTTTGGCGGTCCCTGTGGACAAAAGCGTTAGTTTTTCCGAGCCAGAGTCGCTTTAGAAAACCTCTGATTTTACCGCAGCAGGGTCTGACAGTCTACCCCACGCCGACCTGGATCTGTTTCTCCCGTGCCTCCCTTCCCTCCAGCGGGCCTGGCAATACGGCCTGGGCCTCCAACAGAGTGGTGTCGGTGTTAGCTCCAAGCAGGGACCTGCGGAGCAGAGAGGCGAAGCTCTGCTCCTGGCCGGAGGAGCCAGGAGGCTGATGGTCTTGTTTACTTATGTAGGTCATATAGAGGAATCAGACTGTTTCATAACCACTTAAAAGTTCCTCACAGTAACTTTAAAGTTTATGTGACGTGGGCAATATAGAAGCATCCGTTCCCTCAGGTATCCGCAGGTTATGAGGGCTGGCTGAACTATTTTATCACCACCAAAAAGCTGACTCCACTCCCTCCTCCCTCACAAATTTATCCCCGCGTTCCCAACAGTAAAATGTTGGCATTTTTTTTAGGTTGAATATGAAAACGTGAATGACAGCGCCCACTTTTTGACACCTCCAAGCACAGAGGGCGTTTTCAATTAATGTCCTCAGAGGAGAGAAAGAGGACGATACAGAAAGTGTCAGGAAGAAATGATTGAACTGTCACTCAGCTCTAAACTCAGTTGTGGATGCAAATGAGTTGAAATTACTTTTGAAACGACAGTCTGTGTGTGTGTGTGTGGGGACTGTGTATATAAATTGACTTGTAAATGTGAGTGTATCTGTATTTTTGTGTACGAGTGTGTGAACAGGCTGATAAAGAGTTCTCCTAGACTCCCTCTCAAAGCCAGAGTTATTTTCCTCTCTCCCTCAGTTAATCTTTTCTCGTCCTCCCCTCTCTCTACCCTCTATACCTCTCCCCCTTTCCTCCCACCTCCCCCCCTTTATCCCTTCACCCACCTCACTCTCGTACAGTATGTACATTTACAGGTATGTATGTACATTATTTAGCTGACACTCTTATCCAGAGCGACTTACATGAATGCAAACAGTGGAATAAAGTGAAAGCTCATCTGCAAACATTAAGCGGCAGCTTTGACACGCTCCTATACACACCCTGACTTCGCTACAGATAAATGAAGGCAGGGATTAGCACAACCCTGTGTCTTTAAATTCAGTGTCTAACCTTCACTGAACAGAGACTTCCTAATAAGGCTGAATAATCATGTTGATCGATAGAACAGCACATTCTTAATGACCTATTGTGCTGTTGGGCGTAACGCCAAGAGGCAACACATGTCTTCCTGTGGCTGAATGAGAGGCGTGGCTAAATTGGCCCAAAATCCAGCTATATGCCATGCATGGACAGACATGTGTGTGTGAGAGCACAATGCACATGTACTCACACCTTAATGATTAAACCAGTCGCTTGTCAGTGCCTTCCAAACACATTTAACTGTAAAAAAACAAGATGACGACAACCAAAAACCAAGATGGTGACGGCCAAATTGCCTACAAACCAATGGGTGACTTCACGGTGACTATGTTCACTTCTTATATATAGTCTGTGTTTTTGAGAGCATGACATCACCAAAATACATCAACTAATGACAAAAGGTGAAAGTTGTCTGGGACAAATGCAACAAAACTACCAGGAGGGTGAAGGAGATGTCAATCAAGCACAGTCTCTACATGCCCACACAGTTCTGAGAGGAGGTCTAATCAGGCAAAATAAGCAAACCTGTGGAGGTGTATCACTGACTACATTTACATGCACACTAACAGTCCACTATTATTCAGAATATGACAATATATATGCAGAGAAGCATGCCCAAAGAAAAGCCCACATTTCTGGTCAGAAGGAGAAACACACCTACTTTTAAACATTATGAAAGACTTGGATATCAACAGGTTTTTGAATATGCGCAAATATCGCAACGCCGACCTTTTCAAGAAGGTTGTTGAAGGAATGAAAAAGGGAGGCTGTGTTCGCACGGTTCAACAAGTCCGTCGGAGTATGCACGACTGCATGTAACGGGAATATTAGTGGAATACTCATTTTCATTAGCCAGCTTAGTAGGAATATTGTCTTTTTCGGAATGAGGGCAAGAATCAGAATATTTTGTGCATGTAAATATAGTCATTGGTGTGGATGGGTTTTACTGCATCTTGAAAATATGGCCGTGTCTGAAATCAATCCCAATTTACTGTATAGTGCACTACTGTACATTTACCTTGCACAACTTTATTTGAGTGTGTGAAATTTACTATATAACGCCTTCATAAATTCCCACAATGGAATGAAAAAAGTAGAGTCCACGTACAAGACTTTCTGCGAACAATCCCACAATGCAATGTGTCACATTTTATAGTTTTTACGGCTAACTTTAGAGTAAGCTATTGAGTGTGACTGAGTGAACGAGGGTGGGATTTCAGACTCAGCCGACTGTCATCACCTTCCAATTTTACACCTGCATAATTAACATAATTAACTTCTGTGGACTCTCCTGTGGGACTGTAGCTAAACTAAAGTTTAGCAGCACAGTTACATTTATCATTCAACATTGTAGGATGAATAACCGGGGCCGGTCCCAATGGGTTACCGCCTGCTCATCTGTGCCAGTAATTCACGAAACGGGAAACTGCAGTATACATATCACTTTGATCACTGGCAGTGTTTCAGCTGTCTGCACCAGCGGTGTACTGTACATTCATTTGTACATTGCACAAATTTGACTTTCATTTGTGCTTCATGTTGAGTCTTGGTTTCAAAGTCATAGTGGTACAAAAGTGCACGCATGTAATGTAATTAATTTGTGCTAATCTGGTCGGGTCTTAGGCACTTAATCACATACTGGTGGCGCACTATGTTGAACAGCAGTCTGGCTATTCTTCTTTTTATTGCAGGGGGTCTATAAACATTTCTATAATACTTTATATGTCCCCCCTTTGGAAAACATAATGCTCCCCCATCATATTTATCAGCTCCATTGAATAATAATTGTACACAGTAACACTTAATGACTGAGCAATCTGTCTATAAGATAACAAAGCAACCACAAGAAGAGAAATACATAATAATGGTACTTTTGAAAATTGCTTA